>APFE031075952.1:76387-159193 GCA_000404065.3 Pinus taeda | reverse complement strand
CTGCAAATTCAAATTCCACCAGCTCAAAACTCAACCGCTTCTGATCTAAAATTCGTGAGAACAAAGTATTTCTCGTACAAAGATCGATTGTATGGGCATTCACTGGATATCTCACCTTCCAAAAGAAGGATGAATCCAGAGGATACCTGGCCCGATTACAGACTCTGCTTGAAGAAATAAAATGTAAACACTTTATGAATAATAGATCTGATGATCAACTACGCTCTGATACCAAGTAGAAATTTTGAATAATATGACACTTATTCATAGAGATTATCCTAATTATACACTAATTGTGGAATCATGCATAATACATAACCTCCTCTACGTTGATCATCAATTTTGCGGAATTAAGAAACAATCTCATGCGCACATTGAAGCATCAACCACACTTATCAACATAGTATATCACGAGGAAAGCATGCAACAGAAAACCCCCAACTATATGTATATTATATTGATTGAGAACATGTAACAATACATAGTACAATACTCCTCACAAGTACTCAATACTATCTCCACCTGTTACACACAAACTAGCTTAGATCTGAATCAATCACTGGCTCAAATCTCCTCCGCTGCTTGCCTGCGTCCACTGCGCAATACTGCATGAGAATAGAATGAGAATGGCTGATCCAAACTTGTATTTCCCTTGTGTAACACTACGCAATCCTCATTGGCAATCTCAATCCACTGATTGCGCAAATCACATGCACAACTATAGTCACAACTGACAACTGTCTTGCCCTTTCACTCATCTCTAACACCTATCTCCACTGAACTGTCCATGCACTGAGTTAACTGATGTATTCATCAGTTGATTTATGAGTTAATAATTAGTGAATTAATTAATAACTAATTCACATCACTCATCACTAGTGTATTTGTTAGTTAGACTAAATACAACTAGTTCAACTAAGTCAAATTGAACACAACTCCATCAACTCCTCATTCAACTCCACCAAACTCAATCACTTGAGTTCTAACTGAAGTCGTTCATGCAATAACTCAAGTAACCCATAAGAAAAGCGTATTTCCTTTTGGGAGTTGCATGTGCCACATCTGTAGCTCGAAACTGAAGTGCTCCAAGAGAATAAGATAATATTTATAGTCCAAATATTATTAAGAGCTAATAATATTCGACTGTTGTATTTTTAGCCTGGCAGTCTAAAAATAGACTCCGCCCATATGTCTAAAAATAGAGGTCCATCTATTTTTACCAACATGACCAATCATCCATAAATAGCATCCTACAAATCATAGACCAGGATCCATATGTCTAAAAATAGACTTTAGGCCAAAAATAGCCTGCGGGCCCACTTAGTGAAGGCGAATTGTTTTCACTAAGCTCCATCATCTTGTTGCATTTTCAACAGTTTGCCTGTTTTAATTCTGGTACTCTTCCTTGCCCTAAAATACATGGAGGTTTTATTTTCCTCTTCTGATTCTGCTTGACTTTTGTACTTAGGGAAGCGAGGGCAACTGCTGCTTCTCTTTCTAAAGTTTCAGGGGGCTCTTCTCTTTGCTCTGCCCTCTTTGCCTCCTTTTCTCCCTCTTCTGTCTCTTTTTCCTCCTCCTGCTCTGTTTCTTTTTCTACCTCCTGTTCTGTCTCTTAAACTCTCCGCTCCTCTATTTGTTTTCCTTCCTCCTTCCTCCCTTGCTTTGCTATGTCACCACTGGCTTCATCTTCTCCTCCTTGTTGTTCTCCCTCCTTACTAACAGCAGGACTGATATCATAAGTTAATGCCTTGATGTCATCCTCAACTACCATATTTCTGAAAACTTCCCATGTGATAGGGACTGTAAGGGTATGGATGGCTTCTTCTACTAAGATCTTGATTAGGCCATGGTGAGCTAGCTGTTATGAATTTCCTTCTTGTACCTCAGTGCTAGAGTCAATGAGGGACTGAAGGAGAAAGTAAGGGATACTGAGCTTTTGCTTTTCTAGGGTATCCATGCCATATCTCAATTCTTGGAGGATTCTGAAATGATATCCATAAACAATGCTGTGCCTCCCCTCACAAGAAATGTATTTGATCATTTGGTAGCTAACCTCATCCCAGGGATATGGTACACTAGCCCTCCTAATTCCATTTTGGTCTTTAACAGGGGTTTCATTATCTTGGAAAAATTTCCTCTTGGTAGCCTGGTCAATTATTTTCTCATCTTTACTCCAAGGCAGCCCAAGAGGAAGGGTAGTGACCCTACTAATGAGTTTAAGGGTTATTTCAATGGAGAGGCCTCTAATGGTTACAGTAGCATGAGTTCCTATGTGAGGGACCAAAGAGAGAGCAAATTCATGGGAAATTTCATCATCAAACCCTCTAAACTTCTCAAAGAAATTCATCCAGTTTTCCCTTGTACATATTTCCACCACTTGAGGATGTGCATGGAGTCTAGTGGAGTTAGTGGGATCTTTTCTCATAAACCCACTGTCATACTACCTGTACTTCTTTTGAAAAACCAGATATGGAGGTGGAGACAAAGAATTTTGAGTGAAATAGAAAAACAGAGGGGACTGTGTTATATATATATATATATATATATATATATATATATATATATATATATATAATATATATATATATATATATATATATATATATATATATATATATTATATATATATATATATATATAATATTGTATTTCTACCCTCTTAAAGACTCATTTAATGTTCAATTTGAGACCAACTCTTTCACATTTTGATATTCACCAGAGGGCATTCATGAACCCTACCTCTTCAAACTAAAATTCATGCCAAAAATCATGTTTCCTCCCTTCAATATGGCTCACTGCCCCTCCTGTAGAAGCTCACTGTCCCTCTTGTAGATTTCCTGTAGGTGCTCTTGTAGAATATGCCAAGAGAAAAAATATGGAGGAAATCAATGGAGGATGGTAGATACGAGGTTGTGGGGGCATAAGAAGATTGATGTGTGGCTGAGTTACGAGGAGAAACTAAAGAAAAGGTGGTGAGAATGCATGGGGAGGAGTGCTCATTACCTTTTATGTATGTTTTTGGTTATGAGTGCTGAGCTGGCAAGGAGTACGTTGCCCAGATAAGGACCGTTGGTCCCCACCTACTTGGTCATCATGACCCCCTTGTAATCATCCCCTCATTACTGTATTGGAGTTAACTCTTCCTCCCACTACCTGTCCTTCGCATATTTTGCTTAAGTTGACTGTGCACACGTGTGGGTGATATCTCGATTAAGTGGAGTCAACTAAATGAAGGTGGCCAAGTTAACTGGCCACCTTTCCCTCTTTCTATTTCAACCATCTCGTTGCCTTCGTATGATTCCTAATTACATAAATGCAGATAGAGGAGTGAATTAGCTACTTACCTGTAATCCAAGTGTATTTGCTGCCATCAACTGTGAGGTGTTGTGACTTTCATTGCTGCATGCCTTCATTTTCCTTCACGCATGATGTCTCTGCTTGTTGATGTGTTGTTGTGTGTTATTGCAGGTTCTTCTTTTGCTGGATCTGAGCTGCATGTGCCTTTTCAACCTTCAGATGTGCTGTCCCTTGCTGCTGGTGCTAGAATTCTATGGGATCAGCTGCTATAGGAATTCCTACAGGAGCTCCTGTAACTGCTTCTCCCCTTGAAACTTCAACTATTTCCCTGTGCTTGGAGCTTGAGAATGATGACAGAGGTGGTGATGAATGATGGAGGCATAGTAGGTAAGCTTCAAGTAAAGTTAATGGTGCCTTTTCCTCTTATTTTTGTTTTTTTTTTTCAAAATTGAAAAACTATTTTTCTGTGTCTTTTCTTGGAAAGGAAAAAAACATAATAATGATGCTTGGAGTGTGATGCAGGCTTGGAAATGATGGAAAGGAGGTTTGAATATGGTAAGAGGGATTATAGGTTCCTCATAAAGCTTTTCTTGTCCCTCAAACTGCCTCCTGTAGACACTTTTGACTCTCTATAATTCCTACCGGAGCCTCCTGTAGAAAAAACAGAGTCTCCAGTAGAAAACACAGTTTTGGAAGAAGAGGTATAGTGGAGTGAAAGAGATGCCAAAAATGATGGAGGAAGGTGTGGAGAAGATGAGATGGATGCTGGTATGAATGTCAGGGTCCCCTTGGTACCTTCTTCTGCTCCATGTAGTCCTCCTCCAAACCTGCAATGCAATAAAAATTCATTTTTCCTTTCTCCTTTTTTTTTTTTTGAAAACAACTAGGGTGCCTTAGAGAGGTTTTCACCCAGGGATCGTATTATTTTCCATTTTTTTTTACATCATTGGGCTGCCTCAGAAGAGGTTTTCAACCCAATGATGGGACTCAAGTGCCTCATGGAGGTTTTCACTTGAGTCCTTATTTTTTCTCTTTTTTCTTCAATGAGTGGGTGAAGTGGAAGCTAAGACATGCTCCACTACCATCACTATTTTATTCAAATCTTCAATAAACTCTTGCTTGGAGAGGGGTTTCTTGTAGAATTTCAACCGATGTCCATTGAAAAGCCTAGGGATGGCTTCATCATCAATGGTTTTGATCAGAACTAAACCATTTTCATTGCATTTCTCCACAGTGTAGGGTCCCAGCCATCTTGTCCTCAGCTTGCCTTTGAAACCCTTGTATCTTGAATCATAGAGTAGTGCCCAATCTCCCTCTTGGAATTGCTTGTCCGTGATATTTTTTTCATGCCATATCTTTCTCTGAAGTTGAACTACCTTTGTACGGAGAAGGGCTTGTAATCTATATTCATCCAATCCATTGAGCTGAAGTAATCTCTCCTTCTGTGCATGGCTAAGGTCTAGGTCTAGCTAAGCTGCCATCCTTAGGGTATTGAATTCAAACTCTATTGACAACAAAGCCTTCTTCCCATAGACCAGTTCATAGGGTGTAAACTCGGTGGTGGTCTTCCATGTTGTGTTGTAGGCCCAAATGGCCTCAACTAATCTGTCCGCCCAATATTTTCTATTGCTGCTCACTACCTTAGTTAGGATCCCTTCCAATGCTCTATTAGTGGCCTCCACTTGCCCATTGGCTTGTGGATGGTAAGGGGTGGAAGTCCTGTGCTTAATCTTATGATGTGTGAGTAGGTCTTTAATTAGGTTGGAAGTGAACTGACTGCCTTGGTCTGTGACCAACTCTCTCGGATACCCAAACTTGTAGAATATGTTTTCCCTCAAAAAATCAACTACTTTTTCCTTTGTCGCTGCTTTGATTGCTTTTGTCTCCACCCACTTTGTTAGGTAGTCGGTGCACACAAATGATGTACTGCTTCTGCTTTGAAGGAGGGTTGATAGGCTCCACAAAGTCCATGCCCCACTTCTCAAATGGCTCAAAGGTCACTTAAGGTTGCATGGAAATTTCATCCTTTGAAGTGGGTTTCCCCATCCTTTGACACCGATCACACTAGCTTGTGTATCTCCTCACATCCTGATGAAGAGTGGGCTAGTGGTAGCTTGCTTGCAATATCTTGAAGGCGATTCTTTTTGCTGCAAATGACCTCCACAAGGCCCATCATGACAGGTTAGGAGGATGTCAAAGACTTCCTCCTCCCTAACACATCTTCTCAAGATCTGACCTGGGGCAAGTTTGAAGAGATTGCCTCTAATCCAGGTGAAAGGGGCACTTTTCCTTACTATCTTGCTCTTCTCTTTTGAGGATAGGTGTGGTGGGAACTGTGTTGAAACCAAGTAGTTTGGTATATTAGAAAACCATGGAGAGAGTATTGATATAGAAAATAGGTGTTCATCTGGCATTTGGTCATCCACCATTCCTTCTTCACCTGCAGGAAAATTTACTCTAGACAAAAAGTCAACAACAACATTCTCTTTACCAGGCTTATCAATAATGGTCAGATCAAACTGCTGCAGTAAAAGCAACCATTTAATAATGCGAGAATTTACATCTAGTTTTTTCATTAAATATCTAATTGTAGCATGATCAGTGTGCACAAAGGTTTGATAGCCTATCATATAATGTCTGAATTTGTTTAAGGAATGCACGATAGCTAGGAGTTCCTTCTCGGTCATTGTATAGTTTAACTCTACCTTTGACAAGTTTTTTCTTATAAAGTATATGGCATAAGGTAAATTTTCATCAATTTGTCCTAAGGCTACTCCTATTGCTTTGTTCGAGGCAACTGTGTGAATGTGAAAGGGTAGGGCCCAGTTTGGGCCTCTGAGAATTGGGGTAGTCACTAGCTTGCTCTTCAAGGTATCTAGGGCTTCTTGATAGTTTTTTGACCATATGAACTCAACATCTTTGACTAGGAGGCAAAATAAAGGAGAGGCTAACTTGCTGAAGTCTTTAATGAATCTCCTCTATATCTAGCTAAGCCTAGGAAGCTTTTGACATCTCTCACCTTCTTAGGAGGTGGGACCCTTTGGATGATGGCAATTTTGTTGGGGTCCACCTGCAGTCCTTATTGAGATATTGCATGACCTAGCACGGTCCCTTAAATCATAAAAAATTCACATTTTTCTATACTGAGGGACAGTTTCATCTCAATACACTTATCTAGAACTTTTCCTAGGTTAGATAAAGCTTCCTGAAAGTCAGAGCCATAAGGAGTAAAATCATCCATGTATATTTCTACTGCATCATGAACCAGTTCAGAAAATATACTCAATACCGCTCTTTGGAAAGTGGTTGGAGCATTGAACAAACCAAAGGGAAGGACCCAACATGCAAAGGTACCCCAAGGACAAGTGAAAGTGGTCTCATCTTGGTCTTCTGGGCTGATTTGAATCTGATTTTACTCGCTAAACCCATCTAGGAGGGAGAAAAACTTTTTCCCTGCCAGACCGTCTAACACTTGATCTATGAAAGATAAAGGAAAATGGTCCTTTTTAGTGGTTTTGTTCAATTCCCGATAGTCAGCAAAAATTATCCACTTACCATTTTTCTTTGGGACTAGAACCAAAGGAGAGACCCATTCACTGTCAGAGATGGGATAGATGAATCTTGCGTCAAGCAATTTCTGCAGTTCTTCCTTAACAATATCTTTAAGTGCTAGATTCATCCTCCTTTGAGGTTACTTGACTGGTTTGCAATCTTCCTTGATGTATATATGATGAGTACATACTTAAGGGTGCGCTCCCTTCATCTTCTTATAACTCCAAGCAAAGGCATCTAGATGTTTTCTCAGTATGCTGCATAGATCCTCCTAGGAAGTAGATAGGGATGGATTGATTTTCAATGTTCTTTCTGGGCCGAACTATATATTTTTAACACAGAGAGAAGTGGGGTTAGCCACACAGATATTAGTTGAGGGGTTGTTTTGGGTTTCTCTTACTATGTCTTGTAATGGTGATACACTGGAAGGTGGATTCTGAATCAAATTTTCAAACATATCATCCCCATCTTGCGGTTTCCCCCCCATGGTGATTTCTAATGTACAAAGTGTTGTAGAATAAACTTCATCGTCATCTTCCGCCTCCAACCAGAGAGGTAGATCATGTTCTAGCAAGGGTTGGGTAGGAGGATATAGGATTAACTACTTGGGCATGTGCCTGTTCTTTATGGTCATGTTCCCAACTCGACAACTGATGTAGGCATTGGTTGTAGCCAACTAGGGTCTTCCCAGAATGAGAGGATACCCAGTGAGCTTTTCCTTTGGCTAGAGAACTAAGAAATTAGCAGGGTAATCCCAAGAATCAATGGAGACCATCACATCTTCCACAATCCCCTCAATGGTCACTGTGGAGTGGTCTACTAGCTGCAGCACTGTTATGGTCTTCCTCAAGGAGCCTTGGAGGTTAAGTTTGAGCATTGTGTCCTTTGTCATCACATTAATGGTAGGTCCCAGATCAATCAAGGTATGTGGGACCATTGTGCCATTGATGTGGACATCAACTACTGGGCTTCCATGGTCCAGATAATTTGGACAGAATATCTACCCCAACATCAGATTGAACAGTTGTCCTATGATACTGATGGTCGGGGCATCTCTCTTGCACCTTCCTGGATGCTTAAAACACTTCTCTTTGATCAACATATTGTAGATAGGCACATCTTTTATGGCTTGGAGAAGTGGTATCTTCACACATAAATGTTTCAATTCTCCCAGGAGTTCAGTCTCTTTTGGTGGAGGCTGGATTGTCATGGATAGTCTCTTAGGAAAGGGTGAATTTGCTTTAGGTTCGCTTTACTCTTTATCTTCCTCAACCTCCTTGGGTGGAGGCTGTCTATCTGGGAGAACTTTCCTGGATCGCAAGTTAATTTCTTGAATCTCCATAGCATAAGTTGGGCATGATGGTTCCCCACTATACACTTGCTGAGCTTGTCTATTTTTCAAGTTCGGATTTGGCTGGGTAGGCATTTGGGGTTGCCTTGGTGGAGCAGAAGGTAATGGTTGTGGTTGTGCAGGTGGTGGAGGCAGAAGAGAGGGAAGAGAGTTGTATTGGGGCCCCTGATGAGATGCATTCCGCTGATGTTGCGGATGAGCATAGGACTGAATGAGTGGGTGGCTGGTCAGGCATGATATTGAGATGTGAAGGACCAAGGAGGAGGCGTGGACTAGGAAGGATGAGCTGGGGGGCCTCAAGAAGGTATGGAGATGACTTGGTTGGAGTTGTAGTATGCCTGAGATGTCCCTTTCTTACCTTACTAGTATGGTCTAGATCCATGTGGCCTCCTTTGGTTTATGTAATAGATCTGTTCAGTGACTCCTTTGGCCCCTTGGTATACATCTTTAAGTTCAGGAAAGGAAGGGCACTTATCTGTAGAATGATCTTCTTCACAGACTAAACAAACCTCTACAGAGTTCAATGGGCATTCATTCTAGGATGCCTCTTGGTGCATCTATGGCAAAAAATGGCCAAAGCCCTCTCTTCTTCTTCTTGTTTTCTTTTGATATGTAAGGTATCCATTTGCATGGTAAGAGTCTGCAACATCTCACTCTAGAACTCTTCCAGCATGTTTCCAATTCTACCTTTAATGGATGAATTGGAAGAAGAGGTACTGGCTATGGGTTGACTCCCCCTACCTTTCATTCTGGCTACTCTAGAATGGTTTCTAAAAATAGTCTTTATGTCCTCATAGGATAGTTGGTAGATGTCTCCCCCAACTAGTAGATGGAGGGTTTCCAAAAGGTCTTCACGAATTCCCCTGAGCAGGACCAACTTCAAAGACTCAGGGTCAAGTGTACACCTGACCCTTTTGTAACTGAGCTGGAACCTATCTTCATAGTCTTCCGGGGACTCATCACTTCCTATGGTCATTTGGAAGATTTCTTCTTTAGTATCTTTTGACTTACAATAGTCTCGATACTTGTTGTTAAAGGCCTGCTACATCTGAGACCAAGTGGTGATGCTATTTCCAGGTAATCCCATGAACCAACTCTGCGTCCTTGAGAGTAGAAGGGAACAATTTCAACTTTTTCTCGTCTTCTGCATAGTCATAAGTTTGACAGATGAAATCAAACTTGAACAAGAAGGTGTTAGTATCTCCTGTAGTCAGGCCATGGAAGTGAGGCAGGGTTAAAGGAATTATATTCTTCATTTTGGTGTCCCCATTTGTCTCCCGAATGGGGAGGTTACCCTCTATTCTCTCTCCATTTCCCCTAGCATTTCTATTTTTACCCATTGGCTCCAGAGGAATGTTTTCTTCTTTTTCTTCCCCTATAAGTTCTTCAAATATGTCTGGATGTTCGCCTAAGGGTTATTCTTGATTGCATCCACCAAAGAAGAGAGAAGGTTGGCTATGTGAAGCAGTGGGGGTGTTGGGAAAAAAATTTCCCAAGTTATCTCTACTCTTATGAGGCATGAAAGGAAATATTTTTGGTTGGTTTTTTGTTTCTTTTTCCCCATAGTGAAAGTTCCTATAGAAACTGAAATTTTTATTGAACAAAACAAATTGCAACTATCTGACTGGAAATTTGTAGAATTTAAAAGGAAAGTAAGGAAATGCAGAGCTGAAAGAAAAGAAATGAATAGTCTACTTTTGTCGAAATAAACTATTAGAAGAATCCTACAATAGGAAATAGAAGAAAGCAGTAATCATAGAATACTCTGACACATCCCTGGAAATGGCACCAAAAAGGTGATGAGAGCCAGTATTGTAGCAAGAATGCTGCAACTTTTGGGATACCAACTTTACTTTTATCACCCCGGTAGTTCATAACAAACTTGGAAGCATCTGTACTATATGCACAAGTACTAGTTCTCACTGCAGTTTGTCACTTGGTCAGCCGACGCAAGATCACTAGGAGCTCAAGCAAACTTCTACAAGTTTCAGAAGAAGCTCTATGTGTGATGAAATGAAAGAAATGTTACTCTACAGATGCTATTCTAACTATAGAAAGGATAAATACTGGAATGTAAAGCAAAATCTAGTAAACCCTAATTAACAAGCTAACTCTAATTTTTCCAAAAACACTATGAAAACCATGAAAGAAATGTCATTACCTACTCAAGGAAGTAAATGACATATAACCATGATATTTATGGAAGTAAATAAGCAAAAAACATATTTTTGGATTTTTATGTGTTTTTATGTGAATTTAACATGCATCTAATTTATTGTGTGTGAGTGTGGCAGCGAATAGGTGGTGTTATAGGGCAGTTTTGGAGCTTGGGAGGATGTAAGATGGTGTGGATGGGTCCTAGGAGGTCTTAGGTGGTCTTCTAGAGGCTTTTCCCACACTCGGCCTTCAAAATAAATCCTATAAGAAAAACTACATGAGGACACAGGAAAACTACAGTAGGAAAATAGGGAAACTACAAGAGGCCTACAGGGGGAGGATGAGAGCCATTTTTGCTGTTTTGAGGGTGTGAGAGTGGGTGGAAAAGGCGTATGAAGGTTGGAATGGGGTGTTACGGCACCAAATGTATACCATGAATCACCAGGAGAGAGAAAGATGATTGGGTTTGCTCAAGGAGAGAGTAAGAAGTTATATGAAAAATGAAGGAAACTAGGGCAGAATTGAGGTGGTTTGGGAGACCTATAGGGCATGGATTAGATGGAGGATGTGATTTCTGGTAAGCTGGCCTATTGCTGGAAGAGATCTGCTACATAGAAACTGACAGTCAACCAAGAAAATCAAGCAACCAATGAAATGAGTACATCCTAGGAAAACGTAGTTTTGCATTAAAATGGCCTAAACTATGATGTATAGATGGAAATGCTAGGAAATTCTGTAAGAAAGGAAAGAATGTAGAAGGATTATTGTAAATTAGGAAGTGAACATGATAAAGAACATCTAAAGCAAAGCAAAATTGGACTATCAACCTACTAGAGAGATGAAAACACTAGAAATCCTAGGAATGAGGAAAATCTGTGTTTTTGGGGCAGCAAGAGAGTCTTTTCCTCAAATCATGGTCCCGGAGGGAGGAAGAGAGGATAAGTCACTATTTCTAGCCTTTTGAATCTTCATTGATCACTGCTTAACCTGCTACAGAAACCACAAATGGAAGCAAGCTACTAAATCATCAAAAGCAACCTATTCTTAACCATAAGAGAAATACATCTAACAACAAACTAATCTACAAACTGCGGTAAAGCATACAAATACAAGTAAATAGAATATTGGATGCTAGGATTGGTCCCTAAACCAAGAGCTTCAGCCCTCTGAGGTAATTCAGTGCTAGCTCAAAAAGGATTCCATCTTCATTATCAAAAAATAGCAAGATTGCATAAAACTGTCATAGAATAGCAAGCTCGAAATTTGAGCAGAGTTTACACAAGCAAAAAAAGGTCGACCCTAGTGAGGCCCTAGGCCTCTCTACTTATACATCTAAATCTACCAACATCTTCCTTAAAATCAGGTAGGCTTGGCTTCCAAAACTCGAGATAACTATCAATCATCTTCCACTTGCTCGGCTGCCTTCTAGTGCATGATTCAGCTGCTTGTACTCCGAGCTAAATGAAGGGGAATTCAAAGTGAGGAGAAATAAATGAGAGGATTCCCTCCTATAAGTCCTCTCCTATGTCTACTTTGAGTTATTACTGTAGTTTGACCACTAGATCCTTGACTTTGACCTCGAAATCCATCAATAAGCTGCATTAAATACATGTTAGACCACATGGCATAATAACTAACTCAACTCACCCTATAAGCATAAATATAATCAGAAAATCATACCATAAGCTAAGAGAATGGTTGATTTGACTAGGTTAGGAGGTAAAATGAGCCCATATAATTACCCATTTATGAGGCTCATCACTAGTCACGAGCATTGAATTGAAGCAATTTTTCTCTAAGAAAAAAGAGAGAAAATAATAGAAAGGAAAAGGGAAAAGAAAGAGAAAAAGAAAGAAAGAAGAAAGTTGATACAAAATTAATTGAACGTGCGCAGAAGCACCTATTTGCATTTATTTATTTTCTAGTTTCCATTGCTTTTATTTTGTCTATTGCGATCTTTGTTTTTGTAGTATTGCTCATTGTTATCTCTACACTGCCATTGATCTCTACTATGACATCATTAGAATTCGATAACTTTTCCTTGTTCACAAATATTACACTAAAATCACTACTTAAAAGGATAATATAATTGAATCTAAGTAAGAATTGTTTAATGAAAACGAAATAAGATAAGGCAAAGTAATTACTAGTGTACAAAAATTCTAGATAGATGTGAGTTTTAGCAAATACAAAAGTTTTATAGAAATGTTAAAAGTACTTTGTTTCCTTGTAATTGTTGTCTTGGATTCAAATCTCTAAGGGTCATATGTTTCTTGGAAATTTAAAAGATTTTCTTTTAGTAATAGTACCTTAAAAAATATGGCCCAAAAGTGATGGGGGGAAAAATAGTTGCACTGTGTAATGTAAATATAATCAAAGTACAATATATAAAATAGAAATATGCCTCTTATAAGAGTTATCATTGTCCTTAAGGGTATTTGTTCTACTTGTATTCATTTCCACTGCTATGATGATATGAGTTTGACCAAATATACATAAATAACAAAAATAAAAGTTTCTAATTCCATAGCACGAAAGTACTTCAAAAATAAGAACTATATGACAGTAATGTATTTTTTCCATACATGTTTAGTATTATCACATTAAATAGTATTTGAACTTTGTACATCATTTCCAGAGGACTGTACCATATATTTCTATAACTATTCATAGTACTCGCATATATAACTAATAATGCACTATTTACCTGTCAATAATGCTACATGTTTTGCAGTTTTGTTTTAAATGATAGTCCATCATGGTGTGCAGCTACCAGAACAATACATTACATCCCAAACAAGGATTCTATTTGTAACAAACTCCTCCCAAAACTAGTTTGACATGCATTCGTAACTATATGCTAAAAACATTATATGATGAACACCTGACGAATGCTTCTAAGGACAACACAACCGAAATTAGTGGTTAGTATTGTCACATTAGCATATAAATATTAAACATATGTATTAGATACATAACAGAGTTGGATAGGTAGATAGAAAAATTGGTAATAATAATAAAACTAATTGAAAGTGAGCAGATTTTGTGTTAAATTTACCGTTGTTCTATGCTGTTACAATTACTTTAGCCCAATTATTATGTTTAATTAGAAATCCTTCAAAAATAAAAATGGAAGATAGAATAGTAAATGCAATGAACAATAAGAGACAAATAAGAGACACTAGTTTTGGTCAAAGCCAAGGGAAAAAACCCCACAAGGGAGAAGACTCTTTCAAAATCTTCTTCTTATTAGATTGTCATAAAATGTTCAGCAAAGGGAGAGTAGAAAATTCAATTCTTCAATCACAAAACTATCCAATAAAATCACTCAAAAAATATCCAAGAGACAAACCCAGTAACAATATTGATCAGAGTAAACATTCAAGCCTGCGGTCAACTATTCATATTTGCATTCAATTGTCATGAGAAACCCCAAGTCCCAGCCACATGAAGCAAGAGATCATGTGTGCGGCTCAAGTGGTCCCATTGCATGCAGAGGCTTGTGTGCATGCAGCTACAACTAAAATTTTCCTATATCATCGCTGCGGTTATAGACCAAAAACCATAATCTGCATGTGCAAGATTTAGACCCTACAATTTCATACCTATACGAACCAATATCCGTGAACTAACTTTAGACTCGTGCGAGCCAAACTAAAGAAGAGAGAAGAAGAATATGCTTGATGATGATGATGTCCAAATGAGGGACAGTTAAATTGTATTTATAGGCATCCAAGGGTGTCCAATTTCTCTTTATGGTCGACTTGTCCTTTTGTGCACATGTTGACTTCCATATTAAAAATACATTTTTCATTAACCAAATTAAATTATTCCAAGGGATAAAAGGGGTCTTTCTTGATGAGGAAGGTTGTACAGAGCAGCGAATTTGTACCTAAGCTAGCAAATTAACACTCCCTCTCAAATGGGGAGAAATTATTGGTCACAACATGTGCCCCATCTCAAATATCATCTCTGCTCATATTTTCTCGTATGTTGAACACATTCAAATATAAAAGTAGAATTTGACATTGGAGGGGAGATCAAGCTACCACCCTCAATCCATCAGGGAGCCAATGCTACTACCCAGAATCATTGTCATTGGAAATCATCGTTAGTAGGGAGTTCCAAATCAACCCAAATCATAGGGGAGCCTAGCTCAACTCATTATCCAAGGAAAATATGCATGATACAACTTATTGTAAGGTAAGGATCATGAATATCCTATTTTTTACTGATCTTCCCATCAGAACCATAAAGAGTCAAGTGGTAGAACACCTGCATCCTCTCACTTACGAAGGACATTACTTACCATAAATGGTAAGAATTGCAACAATCCCAAGTCACCTCTTAACCCATTGGCTAGATAGGGAGGAACAATCTCAACAAGCCCAACTTGTGGGTAGGATTCCAATTGGGTTATTGATCTGTATTACAAACTTGAAGGTTTACTGGAAATTTTGCAAGTAAATTTTCATGTCTTTTAAGCAATGGAGCAATTTTCAAAAGTACATAAATTAATGGTTTTCTAAACTTGGTTTGTAGCACAAATATAGAGACAAATATACCATAGAAAACAATAAAAGAAAACAAAATGATAAAGGAGTTCACCCTTCCTGGGCTACATCTCCTGGTCCAACTTCCAATGTTGGGCCTCTTTCATTAAGTGCTAAAATCTATGATTTCATGGCTATACAATGCTCAGAATGTAAACATAATGTCTCTGATGGCTCCATAATAGTAAAAAACCCCAAGTTTGGCTCTTGTTGGGCTCAATTTGGCCAAAACTGATAAAGTTATGCTATACAAAAGTTTTGCTGCTAATGCTCTTCAAATTGGACTTCCCTGCTAACTGCTCTATGAATTCCACCTTTCCAGGAACTGCCAAGTGACATTTTTGTTTGATGTTGGAAAGATTCACATAGTTTCAGGTGTAAATTGTGGAATGCTTTAAAATCCCAATGAGCCCTATGGGTGGAAAAACAAGGCAACATGGGCCATACGCTCGGGGGTTGGGGTTAACTTCCCGTGCTCGCTATCATAGGCTCAACATCCTCCCGCACCAATGGTTCCATGCTGCCACCTGACCTGGGCCTAGCCCTAAATTCCCATGCCAATAATTTAACTCCACACCCATGGTTCTGTGTACACCATTAGACATGACCTAAGACCTTATCCCAAGCCCCTCTCCTACAAGTGCTTAGTTCCATTGGGGCTTGGTCTCGTGGCATGGCATAAGACCACGATCTAGGCCTATCCACAAGATACTAATTATTATTGCCTTCCACGCTACATTGAAGTTAAATGGTCGATACATGTGACCTTGGGTCAGGGCTAAGCCTCAAGCCCTCAGCCCTCCTCCTGCAGTATCGTGGTTGTGAGGTGACCTGGGGCCAAGGCTTAGCCCAGGTCAACTTTCCCATTCAGCCTACCCGTTAGCATATGAATTGCCAAGTCAACAGTCCAACACTTCAACCCGCAAAAATTTTACTTATTTGGGAAAATGTTCAGAATGCGATATCTAGAGCATACAATATCAATTTTGAGAAATTCAAGTTGTGTTTCATTCAGGTCAGTGCGATTTAAGCTTTGGCAACAATTTTGATAACTTTTGAACACTTTCATTTTTGAGCACTTTATTGGTCCCCTGGATCACTCCTCCCCACTGGAAACTTTTGGACCTCCAAAAGACTATTTTCAATCAAAAATAAATGAGGGTAGTTCCATCACCCTTCCAATATCAATCCATTTGTCTTTGCTTGGATTTGTACCTTTGATCCCCACATGAAGGTACTCTATGTTCCCTCTTCTTGGATTTCTTGTTTTTTTGTCAAGGATAGTATCTTGCTGCAATTATTCAAGATATTCAGGAGAGAAATATTCTATTGAAGTAATATGAACATTCTCTCCTTGATCTTCAATCAAAGGAGGCTCATCAGTTTGAAGTTCTCTTCACATTGAAGCTTTTCTTTGTTGATGCAAAGCCTTACTTCATCTCCAACATGAAAACTATGGTTAACACGATGCTTATCATGTATAGCCTTGTACTTGGATTGACTCTTCACCAAATATTCTTGTACCATATGATTCACCAACTGAATATGTAATTGCTAATTAAGATTTGATGCAAAAATTGATGTTGTACTGATTTTACCTTTCAATGCATTGAAGGCTTGTTGTTGCTTTCCTCCCCATTGAGAGACATGTTTCACCCTTGTAAAAGCATGCAATAAATCTAGCTTTGTCTTGAAAGAGGGTTTCCATGTATCATCCTTCTTCAAAGCCAAAAAATTAGGAGACCCACAAGGAGATGTACCAGACTTAATGTTCCCTTTATAAAGTAGCTCTTGCATCTGCTTCTTGATCCATACATTCTCTAACACTGGCATCTTGTTCATACCAATGTTCAAAAGTGATGCATCTTGCTACAATTGAACTTCATGTTGTTTTCCTCTTTTAGGAGGCAACACATTAGACTCCTGAAACATCTTATCACATGTGTTAACAACCTCAACTACATCATGTTTTATTTTTACATCACATCCTTGGAAAGCTTCAGATTCCTCAACATATTTGTGTTTAATCATTAACAAAGCAAAATTATGTCCAGCATTAACAAGCCTCTTCATTTGTCCAACATTCACAAGAGACAAATTCAACTTCTTGTGATGTGCTCTAACAATATATTAAATCCCATTTTTAAACAAATGATACTTTTTCTCATGGCGATGAAAGATGGATTTCCTATCATATAAGTATGGGCTTCCCAAAACCATCTTGCATATGTTAAGTGGTACTACATGAAGTTATACCTCATCAATAAAATTTGCAGTGATGGCGAATTTAAGTATGCATTTTCTTGTCACTTGAAATTTGGCATTGTCACATACCCAACCCAAAGGATAAGGTTTAGGATGAGGAATGGTTTCCAAAATTTAGTTTCTTGACAATATCTTTTGAGATAAGGTTTTCTTGTGATCAACTATCAAACAAAGTATCTACTTTGTTGTGTTTTTTTATGACCCTAATATGGAAAAGCTCAATTCTTTCTTTTTCATTTGAGTTTCAATGGGACTTCTAGAAGAATTAGTACTTGCAATAGAATCCTTACCTTTCAATCCCATGGCTGTGATTTTTGTTTCATCTCCAGAATCAGATCCTAGATCTTGTTGAGTTGTTGTAGTAGTGTTTTCTTTCTCCTTGCTGTTAAAATATTTGGGTCTCATCTCAAGATGAAGTTTCCAATATTGGTCTTGATCATGGCCTTCTTTTGAACAATGTTTACATGTGAGTTTTTCTCCCTCTTTCTTGATTGAAGCATTCCTTTTATCCTTGCTTTTGAAATTCGCCTTTCCTTTGTCTCCAGACTTAAATGGATTCTCGCTACTCTCTTTAGAAACATTCTTCCCTCTCACTTCTAAATGAGTAGCCTGTACACATAATTCATCTAACTTTGTAGGGTTAAACATAAGAATTGTATGCCTCAAGTAACTATGTAAACCACCTATTTATTTAGGGAGAGTGTCTTGAGAGGATAAATCTACACCCAAAATTAGAGCTCTTCTTCTAAATTTCTTGGGTATAAATTTGAACACTCATACCTTTTACTTGTCTAAATTTTTTCCATTCCATTATTTCTTTATACAAGTATGCTAATGGATAAAATTGAATTCTTAATGCAACTACAAAATCATTCCAAGAGGAAATAATCTTACCACTTTTCTAGAGATCCTCCTGAGTTTTGGCCTCCCACCAAATGAGTGTTGAACTTTCCAACCTTAGAGAAGCAAGTTGAATTTTAGTGGAATCATCATCAATTCGTTGAATCTTGCAATAGACTTCAAGCTGACGAACTCAATTATCCAATTTCTTAGCATCTACTTCCCTATTGTACATAGGCAATTCAAATTTTTTACATCAAGCTTTAACAAAGGAGTTTTACCATGTCACTTTGGAGTTCTTGGAGGAGTATGTGAAGGGGTTGAAGTAGTAGAAGATGAAGGTGAAGGAAAAGCTGGAGGTAGAGGTGGTGGGTTGTCACCATTTCCTCCATTACCTTTTGGAGGATTTGAGCTCTCTCCTTGCAACCATGTGTTTCTCTCTTCAAATATGAATTTCATCATTTTAGACATTTCAAAGAAAGCTTTTCTGAAAGTTCTGTCATCCTTAGACATCCCTTCATGACCTTCTTCATATGCCTTGACTGGTGAAGCTTGAGATTTGTGTAGCTTCCTTGAACCCACTTGAGGATTTGGCTCTACAAGCACTCCTCCACTTTTCAACTTCAACCTTGTAAGCATTAAAAACCACTTGAAAACAAAATCAAACCTTCAAAATAACCTTGAGCTCTAATGCCAAACTGATATGCATTACAAAATTGAAGGTTTATTGAAAATTTTGCAAGTAAATTTTTATGTCTTTTAGGCAACGGATCAGTTTGCAAAAGTACATAAATTAATGGGTTTTTAAACTTAGTTTGTAGCATAAAAACATAGACAAATATACCATACACAATAGCACAAGACAACAAAATGATAAAGTAGTTCAATCTCCTGGTCCAGCTTCCAATGTTGGGCCTCTTTCATTAAGTGCTCAAATCTATGATTTCATGGTTTACAATGCTCAAAATGTAAAAATAATGTGTCTAATGGCTCTAGAACAATAAAAAACCTGAAGTTGGGCTCTTGTTGGGCTCAATTTGGCCAAGATATGAGAAATTTATGCTCTATAGAAGTTTTAAACTGGACTTCCCTGCTAACTGTTCTATGAATTTCACCTTTCCAAGAACTGCCAAGTGACAATTCACCTGACATTGGAGAGATTCACGTTGTTTCAGGTGAAAATTGTCGAACGCTTTAAAAGCCCAATGACCCCTATGGGTAGAAAAATAAGGACACATGGGCCATACACTCGGGGTCTGGGGATAACCACCCAACCCTGCTAGCATAGGCCCCACGTCCTTCTACGCCATCGGTTCCATGCTGCGACCTGACTTGGGGCTGGACATGAATTCCCATGCCAATCATTTAACTCCGCATCCATGGTTTTGTCTGTGCCATAAGACCTGGCTTGAAACCTTATCCGAAGCCCCTCTCTTGTGAGTGTTCAGCTCTGCCGAGGCTTGGCCTTGGTCCCGTGGTACGACATAATACCATGACTTGGGCCTATGCCCATGCTCCCAACTATTATCACCTTCAACACTGCACTGAGGTTATATGGTTGGTACTATGGGTGTGAGGTGACCGGGGGCCAAGGCTTATAAGCCCCGACCCCATCCCCCATTGGAATTTTAATGAAACTTTAAATATAATATTGTAACTATGATGGTTAAGTAACATCAATAGTGCAATAGTGGAGCATTGCACTAACTTGCAACCAATCTCGTGTTTGATCCCCATAGAGGTTAGTTCGGGCCATAAAAAATTTTTAATCAACCCCAAGGTGCCACATGGAAACCTATGATTGTCCACGTGGCACCAAATCATTTAGCCAACAAAAGATTCAATCAACCAATCATAAATGACCAATTCGAACCAATTTGGTGAGGCCACTTGGAAACCTGCCATTGACCCAAGAAACACAATCAGCTTGCCTAGTCAGCAGTCTTGCACTTCAACCTGCAAAAAATTTACATGTTTGGGAAAATTATCAGAACTTAATATATGGAGCATACGATATTGGTTTTGAGCGATTCAAGTTGTGTTGGATTCAAGTCGGCGAGATCTATTTTTTGGCACCAGTTTTGAGTACTTTTGAGCACTATCATTTTTTAGCACTTTACGAATCCCCTAGATCAGGTATACTCTATCAATACTCAAATATGACAACAGGAAAGATGCTACTTACCATGTGGTAAGGATATCAACTATCCTATTTTCAAATAATATGCAGGATACTACTTAACATGTGGTAAGGATGAAAACTATCCTATTGTCCAGAGTTCCTTCAACCCCAGGAGCTCTCTAGCTCAATTCCTCACCCTTGGAGTTCAAATAAGAGGGGAGAGTATAGCTTAGTGTCGTCGATCAGTAAAGATCCTTACCTGGGAGGGTCACATCCATCAATCTAAGTTTCTCTCTAAATACAAAGAACTTCCCTTTCGGAAAATCCTTAGTGAGAATATCTGCAATTTGTTCATTAGTTGAAATATGATGGAACCTCACAACTCCTCTTTGCACCATATCATGCATGTAATAATATCTAATCTCAATATGCTTGGACTTATCATGAAACATAATATTTTCTACCAATCTGATCCCACTCTTGTTGTTGCAATATATCGTTGTTGTATCTAGGACATACTCAAACAACTCTCCAAAGATATTTCTCAACCAAACTGCCACACAACTATCCGTGCTAGCAGAAATATAATATACCTATATCATAATCAGGGCCACAGACTTCTGTTTCCTACTCATCCAAGATATCATGGAAGATCTCAAGATAAAACAATGGCCTTATGTGCTCCTCTTATAAATAATTTTTCAAGCCTAGTCAACATCAATGTATCAATGCAAATGTCACCTTCATAATATCTCAGACCAAGATTGATCATCCCATCCAAATATCTCAAAATGTGCTTGAAAACAACCCAATGTGCATGAAGTGTCTCAGTTAGGAATTTACAGAAGGTGGTCATAGAAAAACAAATGTTTGGTTGTGTGTTCACAAGAAACATCAATTCTTCAATCAATTGGTGATACTCTAAAGGGTTGACCAAGTCAAGACCATCAACATATTCACATAAATTCTTAAAATTCATCTCCATCAAGGTGGCCAAGGATTTACATTCTGTCATTCAAAATCTCATACCTTGGACCACCTTGAAATAGAGGTTAGAGCCAGCGCTGCTTCTTGTGAATCCACACTTCACCAAGTAATTATCAATGTAAACATACGAAGCTCGGGGAGCTTGCTTAAAACCATATAATGATTTCATCAACTTGCATAAATGAGTTTTCCTATCCTTTAGTTAAATTCCATGAGGTTTCTCAACATACACTTCTTCTTGCAGCATGCCATGAAGAAATGTTGCCTTTACATCAATTTGGTGAAGGGTCCATCCTTGAAAAGTAGCAAGGGAAACAATTGATCTAATAGTGGTATAGCAGGCAACTGATGCAAATATATCATCATAATTTTCTCCCTCTTTCTAGGAGAATCCTCTAGCTGTGAACACTACCTTGTACTTTTCAATGCTTCCATCAGCTCCATGTTTGATCTTGTATAGCCATTTCGAGGTTACTATGGACTTTACTTTAGGTCTTGGAACAATATCCCATACATAATTCTTCATAATGGATTCATACTCTTTAGCCATAAGATCCTTCGAAACTTGTTCGTTCATTGATTCTTCAAATGTGGAAGGCTCAACTTGGATCATAGTGCTCATAGCTACGATATACTCTTAATACATGCATGGATTCTTTCTTTCTCTAAAGGTCCTCTTAGGATGAACATATCTTTCAGCATCCTGTAAATTATCATGAAGCCATAATGGTCTCTTCCTGGAAGGGGGATCACTTGGAGGAGAGTCCAAGAGGTCAATAGGCTCCATAGGATCATCAACAATGTCTTTCTCAGATTTGTCTATATCATCATCTTTCTTTGGAGGATTTGGAGGAATGTCTCTAGCTTACCAAGGGAAAAATTTCATCAAAGGTCACAACCATACTAAACTTGATCTTCCTTTGGTCAAAAATATATATTCTAAATGATTAGAAATTTCACAATATCCAATAAATGTACCTTTCTTTCTGGTGGCTTCTAGCTCATTCCACTTCCCTTCGTCACATGAAAGTATAGGGGGCAACCAAATATCCTGAGATGACCAATATTAGGCTTCAAACCTATGAACATTTCTTTGGAGTCTTGTTGTCCAAAGCTTGATGAGGAACCTTGTTTTGTACATAGATTGATGTATTTGTTGCTTATCCCCAAAGAAACTTAGGTAACTTTTGATCATGCAACACAACTTTGGAAGCCTCCACAGTATAATTGTTCTTTCTTTCCGCCACTCCATTTTTCTTGGGATTGTAGGGTACAATAGTTTCCTTCTTAATACCTTCCTTCTTGCAAAATTCAATGAACCTAATTGAAATGTGCTGACTACCATTGTTGGACTTGAATACCTTGATTTTATTCCTTATTTGATTGTCTTTCAACGACTTGAAGTTATTAAACATATCAAAGGCCTCATCCTTGTGTTTCAAATAGTATATCCATATCTTCCTGGAGAAGTCATCAATGAATATGATATAATAGAGATGGATACCAAGAGAATGCATTGGTATAGGTCCACAAAGGTCAGAATCAATGAATTGAAGAATATCATCTATCTTATTCGTACTATAGGGGAATGGTCCCCTTGTCTTATTTCCACTGGCACATCCTAGACATAATCCATCATGACTTGCTATTGAGAAATGAGAAAAAGAAATTCCAGTTTAATTTGTCCTTGAATTAAACTGAGAATTAAAATTGATTTCTATTCTCATAGCAACTAGTAAATAGTTAATTAAGTTTAATTAACTTAATTAGCTTAGGAATTTCGAGTTGGAAGTCTTTCTGAAGTCATGTATATGTTCTCCCTAAGTTTTAGCAGTCCATGATGAGTTTAATTGTGAGTTGTAATTATATCGCTCAGTTTACTAAGTTATGTTCAGTTAAATTAGTTCCAAATTGTTTGTGGAACTAATAGAGAGTTAACAGTCAGTTGGTGCACTAGTGCATCTAGAAATGTCACTCTAGTTAACTGAAGATTCCCTCATCAGAAACTCATGCATGTTGATTTTGAGAAAGACCCAGGTGAGACCAAAGTGAAGAGACAATGTACTACCAGTTGTATGATTACTGAGTTGTATAGATCATGCATGAAATCAAATAAGGACCTATGTTTGGATTGCCTAGTTTTGGAAGTATGAATTCCCTTTAAATACTGGTTGTTCATCCTAGGAATTGTGCAAGAGATTATGGGCTTGGAGAGATGCAGAATTGGTTAAGTGTTGGCCAAGAGCTTGCTTGTGAGCTGAGAGAGTTGAGTATAACTTTGTGGAATTGTTCTAGTAATAAAAATCTTTGTATCTTCACTCATATTACTGATATATGAAATACAAATAGTGGGGTTTTGAGCAATGGATTTCCATAGATACATCTTGTGTTATGTGCCATTGATTTATCTTCTTCTTTTTCATATTGTTTTTCATCGATCTATTGGCTTTCGCTGGTTGAAAGTAGAAGTAGATTCTTGTCCTGTGCTTTAGTACATTGCATGAACTTGAGAATCTACATGATTTTCTACACTTGCTTGAACATTAGGAATCCTAGATGCTATCTTCTTCAAATTCAGTAGGGCTTCATAATGTATATGTGCCAACCTGTGGTGCTATAACTCACTTTCGTGACTAGTGTCATGGACCATTTCCAGTAGAGGTCTCCCACTAACTCTATAGAGTCCTTCACACCTAAATTTCAATATGAATGCATCCCTCATACAATATTTCCAAGGCCATGTGCAAACTTTACCTTTTATGAAACTACTCTCATCCCTTTTTCTTCTAATGCATAAATAGATACCTGAATCTTCTTTAGTTCTAGAACATCCATCACATCATGAATAAGAATGAATTCCCCGAATACAAATCAAATTTAATGTAACCAAAACCTTTAACTTGATATGTATCATTATCCCCAAGAATGATCTTCAAACCTATCTCCCTCTCTTTTAGATTGGAGAGGACTTTTTTGTATCTAGAGAAGTGTCTAGAGGCCCCACTATCTACCAATCAGATATCATGCGAATCTGGAGGAGAAGAACTAGAAAAAGTGGAAATAAGAATTTATTCAGATTGACTAACAACTACATTATTTTCATACCTAGAGTTTCTTGTTCTCTTTTTAGGACGACAACTTCCTTCTCGATCATCAAATGTATCTCTTCTTCTTCTTCTTCTTCTATTATCTTGTGTTCTTCTATTATCACCTCTTCTTTTTATCATCATTCCTTCTTCTATCATTATACCTATTATTGTTAGTGTCGGTTGGATTTAGGGGCATGTCTCTTTCTCGGACAGTCCTAGGCACAATGAACATATTTGTGGCAATTGTAGCATTCAATATGATGTTTATCCTTTCTTAAACTTCTCTTGGAATCCTTGGATTTGGTAGAGGATTTTTTTTATAGGATAGTCTCCCTTTCCCTTTATTTTTCTTATCTTGAGTAAGAAATGCAAAGGTATCTCCTTCTTCACATTTTCGAATTTTTCCTCTGTCAATAATCCTAATCTCTTCTTTAGTGCACTTACCAATGAGCTCATCAAATGAAAAGGATACAATATTATTTCTTAGAGTAGTAATGAATGTTTCCCAAATAGGAGAAAGACCTTGAAGAGTGACCAATACCAACTCCCTATGATATACCTACTCTCCTGCAACTTGCAATTGATCCCTTAAATGGGATACCCTCATGATATAAGATTTCATAGATTCTCCCTTATTCATCTTTATCTCTGTGAGTTGATCCTTCAAATAGAGGATGTGGTTTAACTTGTTGACTTCATACATCCTAACCTACTTGTCACACATATCCTTAGATGCCTTCAAATTACCAACATAAAAAAAGAAAATGATCTTAAAAACCACCAATAGTAATCTTCTTAGCTTTGAGATCATATTTCTTGTACTTGGATTTAATAGTAGCAAAATAATTCATTGGAGGCTTTAGGTAAATTTCTTTGCACATATTCCAAAACATCGTTATCTTCCAATATCACTTCCAACCTAATTTTCCAAGCAGCAAGGTTAGCTGAATCACCAAGCTTTTCATTATCCTTGAAGTAGGAGGTAGAAATCTTAACTAAACCCTAATAGGATTCTTCAACTTCTTCCAAGAATGATTGCTCTTGATTCTTGACTCCATGGGCTTGACTTTACCTTAGCTCTGATACCATGTTAATTGGACCATTGTTTTATGTTGTTACAATTAATTTAGCTCAATTATTATCTTTAATTAGCAATCTTTCAAAACATAGCAATTGTTGATAGAATAGTACATGAAATGAAAAATAAGATACAAATAAGAGACGACAAGTTTGGTCAAATACTAGGGGAAAAACCCCATAAGGGGGAAAACCCTTTCAAATTATTCTTCTTTTTAGATTGTAATAAAAAAATTAGCAAAGAGAAAGTACAATATTCCAGTTCTTCAATCACAAAACTATCCAACAAAATCACTCAAACAATATCCAAGAGACGAGCCCAACAACAATACTGATCAAAGTAAACATTCAAACATGTAGTCAACTATTCATATATGTGGTCAAATGTCACTAGAAACCCTAGGTCACAACCACACGAAGCAAGAGATCATGCATGTGGTTAAAACATTTTAGTCACACATAAAGGCTTGTGTCCATGTAGCTACAACCAAAATTTTCCTATATCAACCTCGCGACTATAGACCGAAAAACGTAATCCACATGTGCAAGGTTCAAACCTTGAAATTTCATACTTGTACGAACCAACTTCAGACTTGCGAGCCAAACCAAATAGGAGAGAAGAAGAATATGCTTGATAATGATGATTCCAAATGAGGGACACTTGACTTGTATTTATAGGCTTCCAAGGATTTCCAATTTCTCTTTAGGGCCAACCTACCCTTTTGTGGACATGTGGAAGCAAAATACATTTTTCCTCAACCAAATTAAATTCTTCCAAGGTATAGAAGTGGTTTTTCTTGATGAGGAAGGTTGTCCAAAGGAAGGAATTTTTTCTTGAGCTACCAAATTAACATTTTTACTACGGATGTTCAAGTTTAATGCCTTCCTTTAAAAAATAAAGAAAAGAATCAATGCCACGTGTTCTTAGATGCTCAATTTTTTTACATGATTTGAAATAAATAATTGATTGGTAAATATGATTAATTTCATCAATTAAATAAAATTTTAAAGCTGTAGCTTCAATAATGTTATTACCACTGTGGAAATTTGTGAAAGTAATAGTAATTTGTTACTTAACTCCTTAATTGACGCTAAGAAATAAACCTTAATTAAAATTTTTATCTAGACTTGCGTAGAGCTTTTATTGTGTGGAAACCTTTGCACACTACTTTACATTCAAAGCTACATACACTATTTAAAAACTTTAAACATGAGCTAGGAAAAAATAATTTAGATCTTTTTAACAATCTATCTTTGAGACTAAGGATTTTTTTTTTTTGCCAAGAGCACAATACGCTAAATGGTAATTTAAAGATCTGACAAATTTTCAGGAAATATTTTTAGAGCAAATCAATGAGATCATGAGCTACTTTTCACTGGTTTTGATTATGCTATTGGTTCAAGATATTGTGAGTACTTTGACAGTGTGTTATTTCTCTTCTCAATGGTGTTAGAATTGATGTGTTTACAAGTCTTGCAAAGCCAAAGTAAATGGGGAGCATTGAATAAATATGCAATTAATATTATTATTATTATTTATTATGTGGAGAAAATGACAACATATGTGTGGAAAAATGGAGATGAAGACCAAAAGATGCTTATGGAAATCAATTTCTCATACTATTCCTCGACTAACTAGTTTGAGACTCATTTCCATTACGAGGTGCTTATATGAAGTTGCAACATGTAAATGCATAATCAATTTTATTGAATTGTGATTTGTGGAGTATTATTTAGTGTTGGATTTTTGATAATGTTCGGAGCAAGATGATTTTGTCACAATGTGATAACGCTGAGAGTTTTATGCATCCTCAAACATTTATTAAGTTGGAATTGATATTATAGGCTTCCTTATTTTTTTTTCCTTTTTTTTGTGATTTACACTGTTATCTTGTTACATTTACAAATGGAAGCAAGAAGAGAATACATAAATATGCATCATTTATAACTAAAAATCACCAATAATATTAGAAATAAAATCTCTTAATGTGAAGTGCGAAGACCTACACAAAAAAACGTTTTCCACATAATGGAATTCTTGCACATGAAATGCGGATTCCACGCTACCTTGATCAATTAATTAGTGGTAGAGGCAGGGAATATGATGCATCACAACTATTGCAGAGGGAAAATCAAAATTCAAATTGATATTATTTTGTTTCATTGTCTAGAGTTCTGATTGTGCAAAGGGAAAACTATGTGCGATAGAACGAGACTACATATGGAACTTCATTTGTACAAATAAAATTAATTTTATACTAGGTTCACATTTAAAACTTTTGCAAATTTAGCAAATAAGGTTAGTAGTTAACATGCCCATAATGTCTTGTTTTTGTTTCTTCGGTCAGTGCTTTATTGTGTAGAAGTATAGACCATCCACAAGCATATTGCAAAATGTTCTCCGCAAAATATATTAATAATAAAATATGCATTATTCTTGTGCCAAAGTGCTAACCAAGCTTTCAAGTTTCATTGTACATATTGGTAGATTATGCATTCCACACAATCTATCAATATCAAACTGCAAATGCACTAACTCCAAAAGAGTTGAAAACACATTACAATTAAAACATGCCTTCGCATTTGCGTCATTCCACAAAAATTCCATAAATAATTTATTCCTCACATGCTTTTGTTCTTTGCATATCCTCCACACATGCACAACCACCTCCACACAGTTACTTCCATACTCAATAACTCCCTTCAAACAGTAATTGACATTTGAAAATGTTATTAATTAATGTGAGTTTCAAATTTAACTAATAAGGTCAGTTGTTAACGTGTATGTAATGTCTTGTTTCTATTTCTTCAGTTAGTGTTTACTATGTAGAAATATAGGCCACCCATATGCATATTAAAAAATGTGCTCCAAAAAATCTATTAATAATAAAATAAGAATTGTTCTTGTACCAAAATGCTAACTAAGCTTTCAAGTTTCATTATGCAGACCTCCATGTTCCACACAATCTACGAATATCAAACTGCAAATGCATTAACTCCAAAAGATTTTAAAATACATTTCAATTAAAAAATGGCTACACACTTGCATCATTCCACAGGAATTCCATAACTCCTTTATTCCAAACATAAATTTGTTCTCTACATAGCCTCCGCACACACAAAACCACCTATGCATAGTTACTTCTTTACTCAATAATGCCCTTTGATTGATAATTGACATTTGAAATTGCTATTAATTGATGTGAGTTTTAGATATTGTGGGGAGGAAACAATCGTTGCAAAATAGGTTCCTAAATAAGAATTAAAAAGGAGATTTATACATTTATTATTTTAACCAAATTTTCCCAATGCTTTCGGCACAATAAAAGCTATGCACACATGCATTTGTTCTACATACACGCTTCTTCCAAACAGTCAGCTCCACACAACCACATCCTCACAACCACTTTCGTACTTGCAAAATACGTTACTAAATAATAATTAAAAAATATATTTGTATATTTATTATTTTAATAAATCTTGTGCAGAGCTTTGCTTGACTGAAACTTTCACTTTGTAGGTAGCTCAACACACTGCTTGTTTGCACAAGAAATGTTCTGTAAACTGCTTATTTCTCTTGAGCAAACTTGATAATTATGGTAAGGTACTTAACTTTTGTTTTTAATTCCAAACTCAATAATTTCATTCACATTATCAACAAGGTTTCATTGGGAACCCAATTCAATATATACAAAAAAAATGGTTATCACTTCGTAATGTTATCTAACTTGGCATTATCTTAAAACATTAAAATATTAAATATAAAATCATAATTTTCAAAGCATTGAAATATTAATATTAACATGTATTTTCAAAATTAATACAAAATGCAAAGCTTTGAAGCTTTCGTTATAATTTTCAAAGCATCAAAATATTTATATTAACATATAGACTATTTTCTTTTTACATAATCAACCGTTGTTTGTATTCAAAAAGATTGGGGAGACTAAGCTCCATTGTTAAAAGGCGATATGCATGAGAAGAAGAGTAGGGAAATATAATAGGAGGAACAAAATCCCTTTTGGTTCTATCATTCTTAACTTTTTGAAATACCAAACTAGTGTAGATTCCAACAAACTGAAACAGTAGAAAGCAGAATTTACAAGCTGTGCTTAATCAATGTTTATATAACTGATTTGGCAGGCAGTGGATTCTTCAAGATTGCCTTTAACACCTGCATTCCTTAAATTTGTTGAGCTAGTGCTAGGAGCGTTAATTTTTTTTCTAGAATGTACTTCAGGATGTCAATGGACTCTTGGACATGATTGCATTTGTTTGATAGGTCATTGAACTGCTCCTGAAGTGATGAAACTCTATGAGGAAAGAGATTGAGGTCGGCCTCATGTTTCTTCTTGGTGATCTGAGCATGGGTATTGATTTTGGTGTCAGAGATCTTCTGGTGTGCTCAGATTTGCTCCAGTTCTTCCTGGAGATCAACACACTGCAAGAAATCTTCGCTTCTCACCATTGAGTATAACCAGACTGATTTACCAGTGTGTAGCAAAAACAAATGGTTGCTAATGCACTGTCCCAAAGATAATGGGTCTAGACTGAAAGGGGAAAAAGGAGCTTGGTGAAGATTAACAAAAGTTAACTTGAAGAATGATGGCCGAGAGCAAAATGCAGCATGGGATCAGTCAAGAGCAAACAGGGGATAGATCGAGCGCAGCAAAGGGGAGATAGAGGTGAGATTCAGGACGTAGAAAAATGCAATTAAGTAATGAGGCTCAATTAGGGAGATAAGGTGGAGCGAAGAGGGAGTCACGGGGAATTTGAGGGATAAATCATGGGTAAGATATGGAAGAGTCAGAATTTCTTGGGGGAAGGGACCAAAGTAAGATTTTTGGATTTGATTCAGAGATATTATGATAGTGTTATCATCATCATAAGATTCAAAGGAGATTTTTGCTGAAACAAGGACCAAATTTAGCATAAAGACATTGCGAATGACAGTGAGGAGGTACCCGATGTTGTTAGATACCTCTGCGGGCGATCTGAAGATTGATTCACTTCTGTTCACGATAGGTAACATTAAGATTCGATGGAGTTACATCAGATATTGCCTATGGATTTAGAGCAGGCTTTGCTTGCACGAGAATCGACCTCCTTGTTGAGGGAGCGAAGTACATGGAAAAAATGGACTTCTTTCATTTGTTGAGTAAGTGCTTGACATTAAGTTATTGTTTATTGTAGGATCACATTGGAGGTGTTCTAATTATATACCATCTAACTAGTGATGATGGTCGAGTCTCCAAGGATCTTTGCAGTGCTTATGCTGAGTTTTTGAAGCTGAATGAGCCCTTCGTATAGTGTGAGAGTTTCAGCCCTGTTATTGGAGAGGGGGCCTAATCCCCATTCATAAGCAGATTTAATATCTCCATTGGCATGACAAATGATTCCGCCAGCCTCGGCCATTCCTGGGTTAAATTTGGAGGCCCCATCAAAGAAGAGATAATGTGTGTTACAGTTTCTAACCCAGATAGAAAACTCATCTTTCATTCTTATTTTCCAACTATAATTAGAGTTGTTGCATTGACTGCTAATGTCACTCCTGCTTTGGCACTGTTACTTTTATCCAATAGATACCCTATGAAATCCCTTTCTTCGATACAAAGATCGGAGATGTTAATTTTTCCTTGACTTTTGACAGATATTGCTTCCAATGTAAGGCTCCATGCCTTGCTGCATAATTTCCTGATGTTGGTTTCTTTGTCTTAGAAGACCATACAGTTTCATGCCAGCCATATGTTCCACAGAAGAGAGCAGGGGAGAGAATTCCAAACTATTCTAGTAATATTGTTCTTCCTTCATTGCAAAGGATAGTTCCTCTTTAAAATATGCAAAACTTCAACAATGGAGTTGTGGGAACCCCAGGGGAGATGGATGTTTAGAAAAAATTCTTTCCAATAGGAAGTAGCAAAGGGGCACGCAATGAATAAATGCTGGATGGTTTCTTTAGCTACTTTGCAGTTTGGGCAGTGGGATGGGCCAATTATACCACGTTTTTGCATATTGTTTGAGGTGAGGACTTTCCCTTTTAGGAGGACCCAAATGAAGAATTTTATTTTTGGAAGGGTCTTTGATTTCCAAGCAATTTTCCAATGTGCCCAAATGGGCATGGGATATTCATTGCTATAGATATGTTGGTAAGCAGCTTTGACTATGTAATTGGAGCCTGAAGGGTCCCAACGGAAACCATCATCACTGTTTTTTTTGGTAGGGGCAATGCCATGGAGATGGGTTTGGAGATTAGCAAGACTTGCTTCAAGATCAGTGGGTATTTCTAAGAAGATCCATCCTGTCCAAAGATGTGAGTGAATGTCCCACTGAGATATCTGATCCAAATAATGGAGCCCCATGTTGTCGAGAAAGGATAGAATTTGATGAGTTCTAGGTCTACTACTCATGGGTTGTTGGCCCATTATTCTATTTACCCCAATTATGATATTGTTGCCACCCTTGGGAACCTTGGAAATGTTTTGAGCAAGAAAGGGAATTGCTTTGTTACACAACCCCCAGATTTAAGAGTAATCTCTAATAGGGATATCATGATCCAAGAGGTGCTGCCTTAGAGAATGAAGTTATTTGGCTTCAAGCACATTTTTCCACCAAGCGGATTGGCCACTAATGAGTCTCCACACAATCTTGCCACCAAAAGCAAGATTTAAGAGCTTTAGTGATCTGATTCCTAAACCTCCATGATCCTGGGTTGAATAACCTGTTTCCAGTTTATAAGGTTGTATTTCTTTCTTTCATTTCCCCCCCTTGCCAAAGAAAGTGATAGAGGATGGCTTCCACTTTGTGATGAAAACTGGCAGGAGCTTGTAGAAGCGTAAATTGATATAAGGGCAAAGAAGAAAGACCTGATTTAAGAAGAATTAGGGGTCCTACTGGATTAAGGCAAGAGGTGCCCCATTGCTGCACTTTCCTTTTCATTTTATCTATGATAGTGCCCCATACTTCAGCTTTCAGAGGACTAGCACTCACTGGCATGCCCAGATAAGAGAAATTCCCCTAGTCTAACTTGCAAGGGACCCCAAATCTGCTGGCAATGTTATGAAGAATTTGAGCAGATGTGTTCTAGCCATAGATGCAGCTCTTGAGATAGTTGACTATACCTCCAGAGTAGCTCATATACTTGTCTAAGAGGGTTTTGAATCGACAAGGTATGATATTGGAGGCTCCTCCCATTAATAGTGTGTTTTCAGCAAATTGAGAATGATTTATGTTTTTTACTCCATTCCCAAATTTAATACCATTGATAAGACCGATGCACCAATTATAGTCCAAAGCCTTATTGAAAGAATAAACCATCAAGATGAATAGGTAAGGAGAAAGGGGACAACCTTGTCTTAATCCTCGAGAAGATTGAAAGGAAGGCTCTGGTCTACCATTGATGAGAGGAGAGATCCAAGGACATGAAATGCATGCTTTGACAAGGTCGAGGAAGGGCACAGTAAATCCAATTTTCTTTAGAAAAACAAAGACGAATGAGTGCCTAACTTGGTCGAAGGCATTTGCTAAGTCCAGTTTTAAAATGAAACCTTTTTCTTTCCTAGTTTGGCTGGAGTGTATAGCCTCTTAGACAAGAAGAATGGAGTCAAAATTTTATCTATTGGCCAAGAATCCTCCTTGATTCTCAGAGATTGGTGAGGGGAGAAGAGGTTTAAGACGAGAAGCAAGGATTTTGATCAGAATTTATATGAGGAGCAAAGTGAAATGGGCCAAAATCAGGAGAAAGATGAAGGCCAATTCTCTTTAGGTAGGAGGGCAAGATGGGTGGCGTTGGTGAAACCTCCGATTTTGCACTTGCGTAGGGCCCATTTTATCATCTTAACAAGGTATTTTTTTATTATTCCCCAGTAAGTTCTGTAGAAGCAGATGGGGAAACCATCTGGGCCAGGAGCCTTGTCTGGCTGAAGCAGCCAGATAGCTCTTTGTATTTCTTATTCTTCAATTTCCTTGGTTAGATTTTCATTGATTTCCTCACTGATCTCCATGGGAAGGTGTTGTAGAAGATCTAAGTAATCTCCAGCTTCTTTTGTCTTAATTAAGAGGACGCTGTAATGTTTTGAGGAAGCCTTTTTAATAACATCTTGTGTGGTTTGGAGATTGCCTTCAACATCAGTGATGGAGGTAACATTGTTTTTGATTTTCCTGATAGTGGCCTGCTTATGGAAGAAGGCAGAGTTTTTGTCACCTCCTTGTAGCCATAGCTGTCTTGATTTTATTCTCCATTTTTGTCCTCCTCTCTATTGGCATGATATAGTTGGAAGTAGAGATCGCCTTCGAGTTCTTTGTATTCCTGGGAGAGCTCTCATTCCTCTATCATGCTATGAACTTTCTCCAATTTTCTTTTTATTCTAGTTTTAACCTTCTCAGGTTCCTTGTAATAATTTTTTTCCCATTCCTTCAAGGTGATTTTGGTCCTTTTCAGCTTGTTTTCCCATATGTATCCCGACGAACCTTCTATGTGCTGACTCCATGTGAATTTGACAATCTGATCGACAATAGGAATGCTGCTCCACATTGGACTATATTTAAATGGAATGTGCCCTAAGGGACAGTGGGATTCGAGAACAAGAGTTGTGGGATAATGATCAGATGCTAAATAGGGGAGTACAATAGTGTATGCGACGGAGTAAGATGAGAGGAGCAAAACATTCACCAAAATCCTGTCCAGCCACTCCATGATGTTGTCTTTGCCCAACCTACGATAATTCCAAGTAAATCTATGATTTTTTGGTACAACATCAACTATATTGTGGTCCTGCATGATGGTTTCCAACCATGTTCTGCAAGGGTCATGTGAAAAACAACCTCCTCTTTTCTTGTTGGAGTGGAGTATGAGACTGAGATCTCCACCAAGGATAATATTGTTGTTTTCTTCTTCATATATGTTTGCTTTGAGGGAAGTCCAACATTGTTCTTTATCTCTGTAGTGACTTGGCGCATAGATATTGTAGATAACAATTCTTTTTCTATCTGTTAGGCTCTTTAGAATGACTTTAATCCAGTAATGGTTGATTGTATCTATTGTGTGTTTCCAAATGCTGTGGTTCTAAAGGGTTGCAATTCCCCCAGAGGCGCCCCTTGACTCGCATATGCGACCTTCATACTTCTTGAGCTGATCAATGATTCCTTTCATTTCTTGGTGTCCTTGTTTTGTTTCTTGTAGCATTAGGATTTTTGGTTTCTCATGAATTATCAGATCATTTAGAGCAATAATTTTGGAGGGGTACCCTAGTCCCCTGCTATTCCAGGTTAGGGCTTTCATCTTTGAATGTGAGGGATATGGAGAGTTGCTCACCCTCCTTGTTACTTATGTGCTGCCTCTTTACTATTTTGTCCCAAAATGTAAGTTTCTATGGGGTTCTGCGTACCCATGGCAATGTCTTTTTAAGCATTTTCATCTCTCTACTGCTTTGTAGACTTCCCTCATGGCCCTTTTTTTTTGTGTATCCAGATTTACATCGTGCTCTTTAGAAGAACTCCTGGTTAATCTAGTGGAGGGAGGATCTTGGGAAAAAGAAGAAGAATTTAGCAGAGGGGGGATGGGAGCATTAGTATCAGCTTGGGATAGAGTATGGAAAGAGGGGTGGGGTTATCTTCAGGGGGGGAAATGGTGGAAACGGGGTTCGATGATTCTAAGGAAGTATTTTTTTTGGGGGGGGGAGGCGGAAGGGCGGTGGTGGAAGAGTTGAGAAGAGGAGGATCCAGTGAGGAGGTGGAGGGGGAGGCTGTGTGATTAGCCTTGGGAGGAGTAGCTTGAGGGTTTGCCTTAGGGATGGAAGCAGTCTTCTCTTTTTTAACAATTTCCCATTGCTCATCGTATGAAATTTTTTCAACATTAACTAATTTAGAGCAGCGATTGACAAAATGGCCATATTCGTGACATACCTTGCATTTAAACGAGATTTGTTTGTAGTACAACTGTTGGATGTGAGTCCAGTCATCCACTTTGAGCTTGATGGCCTCCTGGAGGCCTTTGCTGAGATCAAATTCAACACATATGTGAGTGCAAGCTTTCATGTTGTCCCTTGGCTCACTGCGATCTATAAACTTTCCAACAATATTTCCAATGGCTCGAACGGATTCATCTCCCCAATAATGGAGAGGGAGATGAGGGAGCCGAACCCAGACTGGGATCGTGGTAGGAACATCCAATTCAGGATCAAAATCTGGGGTCCATTTGTTGAGGTACAAGCCTTTGGAGTCCATGAATTATGGTCCATTCCTAAACATTAGATCCTTGTCTTCACTTGATTCAAAATGGAAGGTGAAGTACCCGTTCCCATAGAAGCGGATGGAAATTTTGCCATTTATTTTATCAGACCAGTTTTGCTCGACCCACCTTTGCACCATCTTCAGAGAGGGCCAGAGACCAGTGAATTGCTTTATGAGACCTCATTCTTCCAGAGAAAGTGCTACCATGCGAGCGAGAGCAGGGGGAAGAATCACTTCTTGCAAAACATCTAGCTTCTTAACAAACTTTGAGATTGCTAGGTGAGGGTGGTGAGGCAAAAAATATTTGACTAGGGCGAAGAAGGCCAGTTGGGCAACGACCACCTCTAGGGTTGCATCCAGAGGGGCCATGGCAAGCAAAGGGCTGAAGGCTGCAGGCATTGGAGAGAGCAGACTCAACAACAGCGTGGCGCGTGACCTAGTAGTAGATATCAACAAATCAATTAACATATATAATATTACTAATTGAGTTAATCAACAATATGGGAAGGTCCATTCAAATTTGAAACTACAACACGTATAATGTTGATGCTTATTAATAGTCTAATGCTCATTTTCGTTTATTAAAAGTCTAATGTTAATACAATTCTAGCACAGAGTGCGTAAGTAGAGTCCAAAGTTTTATTATATGAAGCATTCCTCTTGCTTTTCTAACCTTCACATATGGGTTTTATGTAAAAATGAAGAGGCTTAAATTATGCAATGGGACAACCCTCTAGCATAAGCACAAATGTTAGCGAACACCTTTTGCAGATCAAGTATGCTTTCCGTGCTATAGAAAAATCAACTTCTTTTGCACACAAAATTTTGTTAATCAATTGATTAAAGGTTGTTCTCTTCGCATAGTCAAAGCTTTGTGTTATCTTTGTGTAAATAGGAAAATGGGTGGAACTGGGGATGAATTCCATTATGCAGAGCAAGCTTTCAATCTTTCATCATGCAGACCTTTGTGCTCTGCAAAAATTTGCCTTTTACTGCTTATTCTTTCAGCTGTACAGATTTGCTGAAGTGCTGCCTTGTAATATGTGCCAAGCTGCTGCCTCCTTCTCCTTCCTGTCCAGAAATATCCCTTTCTCTCTTGCTCTCCTTCTCCCAATCTACTCATGAAAGAATGAATGATCTTTTCCTCCTTTTCCTCCCTTAATCCAACCCTAAGTGACTTTTGGGTGATCCCTAAATCCAATGGTTGAAATAGATTCAGATCTATGGTTGAGATTAAATGCTCATTTAAATCTCACTTTCTATTTTTTAATTCACCCCACTTTAATAAAGACCATTCGTAGAAAGCTTCACCACTAATTAATTTGTTAAAGGTTACGTAGTGCAACAAAAGACCAATTGAAATCAAAATTGTGTAAAATTGATATATCAATTTTATTTCGAAATACATAAAAAATTTCCATTATCTACAATAGATAGATATGAAGAAAACGTAATAAAAGACATTCCTAGAGTTTCTCAAGACAAATTTAAAAATATGATGACAATAAAAATTATTCATGTTTCATAGAAAACTAAACTATTTTCATGCTTCATGTTATTGACATATATGTATCGATAACATAATACAGTTGCTCAAAGCATAAGTATGTAACATTAAGAAATACGATCACAGTAACAAGAACAATATCAAGTTTTGAATTTCAATCATCATAACTATGATTAAAATAAGTAAAAAGAATACAAATTCATAGAAGATCATATCCTAAGAATTAAGAAATCATATTCTTTGGGGGAATTGCTTGTATCAATAATGAAAATTCTCAATGACTCAATTCATTGGCTCATTCACTATGTTATTCTAGCATATTATCTTTAACTACTTGCTTATGCGTCTGGCAAAATTAAATGCATGAATCGTAATATCAAAAGTGGGAATAGCAAAAGAAAAAAATGAATTTCATTTAGCAACTAGACTATGTAACATTAGTAAAATTAACAAATCACAATGACTGAATACTAGTAAACAGAAAACAAATATGCAAAGATTTAAGGACAATCACCACTTGGCACTATTTTTGCATCTGAAACATGCTAAAAGATAAATCTTCCATCCACATTTTTTATCATCTTGATGTTTGTCCTCTAACTAATATAAAAATAGTTGTAAGTAAATACAAGTCATCTTAGCATTCAATTGACTCACTAAAAACCTACTCACGCATTTAGAAAACCATATAATTACTAAAACATCAAATCTAGGAACATTTTTTTGTATACTTCAACCATAACACAAATGCATATGTGTGGAACTACACAGAAAATCCATTTGTGCACAAAAAACTCTCACACACAACCACCTTCACACAACTTTTACCGCACAATTACTTTTGGAATCAACAATTCCCTTCCATCAATCATTGACATTTGAAGCTGATATTAATAAGTGTGGGTCTTAGATATCGTAGGCAGGAAGCATTCATTGCGAAACATGTTCCTAAATAAGAAACAAAGAAGAGAGTTGTATATTTATTATTTTAATAAACATTGGATAGAGAATTTGTTCTCTGCACACACTACCTCCGAACAACATAATCCATTGTGTGAAAAAACTCTCAATATTTCATTATATTCACTTCTGCACTTCGAAAAATCCATTAATAATAAAATAAGCACCGGTCTTGTGAACAATATCAAAATGCATTACAATTAAAATATCCCTCCGCACTTCCCTCATTTCACATTATTTTTTCACATGCATTTGTTCTCTGCATAACCTCCACACACACACAACCACCTCTGCATAACTACTTTTGCACTCAATAACTCCCTTAGTCATTGACATTCAAAACTAATATTAATTAATGATCGTACATTGTGAAATATGTCCCTAAATAAGAATTAAATAAATAATTTGTATATTTATCATTTTAATAAACATTGCACAAAACTTTCGTGTAAGACACACAACTACTTCCTAAATAATAGCTAAAAAAAGAGACTTGTATATTTATTATTTTAATAAACCTTGCACAAAGTTTTTTGTAGATTAATTTCACCGCACAACACTTCTTCTTCACATGGATTCAAAACATAGTTTATTTAGTACCACCACCTATAAAAAAGAGCCCCAGTTCTACCACACATAATCCTTAATAATATCACTAGGAGATTTGTTCAACATCCTACCCTATGCAAAAAACTTGCAACCGCATCAATGACCAGAGCACTAACATAATAGTGCCCTGCAATTGCATGTCACAGGGATTGAAAACACATTTTATTTAATATTGCATAACAAGAGTAACTTTTATAGTCAAACCATTACGATAATTATTAAAAACAAAATACTAGCTCCCTTTGCACCCCTGTCAATGTCACAACACCTCTATCTGTGAAAAAAACTCTAGTTCTCCTACACATACTCCATCATATGGACAATAAAAATTTCGTAAAATGAAACCATGCCAATTACCGCATCTTTCATTAGTGTTATAGTACTCACTATGCGAAGGACCCCATTTATCCCACACATGCTCCATCCTTCGCACAAGGGAACATAATAATATTAATTCGATATTTGTTGAACTAGCCTCCTCATGTAAACAACCTGCAACCACATCAATTCTCACATCATTGAACAGAGAACTAACATAACAGTGTCACGCAACCATATCAATTCGTGCATCATTGAGCAGAGTGCTAACATAACAATGAGAATGACAGAGTACTCAACCACACAATGGCCAATTAGAAAATTACTTTTATTTTAATTTTGACATGAATGGTCAATCATTGGAAAAAAATAAAACACCCTCCACTAAGAGAATTATGTCTTATTAGAGCTTCCTCAACCAATCAGAAATTAGAAATATCATTTACTAAAAATTCAAAAAAATATTTTTTAATTTATGCAAAATAATAAAATATTAAGCATTTTCTTGAAACTTTGGTTAAAAGTGCAAAACCACAGCCAAATAATGCATTGTCAATGCAACTTCAGCGCGGGGTGAATGCTATAGTCCCTAATGAGGTAGAGACTAATAATAATAACTTTAAAAAAATGCAATGATTTTTTATCAAATCATGGTGGTCTTATTATGATAATATGTTATCTTGGTGCCACTTTGATGCTACTAGTTTCAATATAAATAATATTTTTCTATTTCCTTCTCTCTAAAAAACAAAATAATCATGTTCAAATGTATATTTACTAGTAATATGGACATTTATTATAAGGTATATTATAAAAACATAATACACGAGTAAAGTAAATCTCTATTATATTAGTATAATAATCCATATAACATAAATTATTAAATTTAAAAACATGTTTAAAATATTGATTTTATATATAAATATATATAAAAATAAATAAATAAACAATTAACAAAATCATATAATCTTATTTCATTTGCTTTCCTATAATTATAATTTACACAATATTCATTGTAACTTATTCCTTTTACTATCATGTCATTACTTATTATTTTATTGTATAATATTTTTTGAAGGTGATGTTTAACTAATAGACAAAATAATACTTTTTTGGACATTTTTCCTAGTCAATTTTACCCAAAATGGCTTAGACATTTTTAAGAATCATAAGTTTAAGTTTTTTAAATTGCAAAGTTTCAGTGCCTCTAGTTTTTTAAGGGCATTGAATCAATTTATACGTTTAAGAGTGCATTTAAAAAAATAAGAAATCACAAGTTTACTAGAAATTGTCACGAAATTGTATTGTGGTATTCTAGTCAAAAAATAATTTCATTTATTAATTACATTGCGTATTTTTTAATTATTAATTAGTTAAATTGATATCAAATTTGTTACTAATTAATTAATAAAAAATGTCTCATAGATGAAAAAATCTATGGACATTTTCCTATATGTGACTGGATGAATATGACCGAAAGACACATGTCTTTTCCCCTGAAATATCAAAATTTTAATGGATGAATATGATTAAGAGACACTTGCCTTTTCTTTGGAATATCAAAATTAATATTTTATTTTTACAAATTACCCATATCTTTGTTTACATATAATTATATGTTTGGATACAAATGTAAAACATTGTCGATAAAAGAAACATAATATCATTCATTGCAATGGAAAATATAATTATACGTATGTATAACAAGGTTAATAGCTGCAACGCAACATAGTCCCTCCCTCTACTTCTAATTAATTGATTAAATTTTGTGATCTCCGACCAAAACTCTTCGCATAAGCCCTCCACACAGTGAAATTTTTATGTACAAGCATTTGCTAATAATAAATACAAGTGTGCTGCAATGTTCCACACTTTCACATGCATTCTCTTTGCGCATAGTTATTCCACATCATTATTATTAGATATTATGGGTAATTTTAATACTAAATAATCCATATGTTCGTATTCAAATACCGATAATTATTTGATTGAAGTGTGGAGAAAACTACACATAATGAAAGCACAAAACTCTCTGCATAATGAAAGCTCTCTGCACAATCTCTCCAAAATATTTTTGCACAGTGAAAGCTCTTTGCACAAATCTCTCTACATAATGAAATATATATGCACAAAGCTCTCTGCATAATGAATTCTCTCACACAAAGATCTCCGCATAATGAAAGCTTTCCACACATAGTTCTTTACATATGAAAGCTTTCAGCACAAGCATTTGTTAATAACAAATAAAAGTGTGCTACGATGTACCACACTTCCACAGAGAGCTTTCATTAGTATTATATATTTTTGGTAATATTTTAATACTAAATAATACATATCTCTTTATTTTAAATACTACTGATTAGTTGATTAAGGATTGTATAGAGTGTATAGACAACTTCACACAATGAAAGATCTCTGAACAAAGCTCTCTCAATAGTGAAAATTTCCGTACAAAGCTATCTAATAATGAAAGCTCTATGTTACAAGAATTTTTGAATAACAATACAAGTTTTCCACGATGAAATTGTTGATAACAATACAAGTGTCTGTATAATTCTCTCACATTATTATTATTATCTAATATTAGTAATATTAGTAAAAAATAATGTTTATAACACATTATATTACATAATCCACATCAAAGTGGCCAAGGCCTATTATAAAACACAATTTTTTCTAACAAATCAGTAATCAAAGTGGCCAAGGCATAGTGAGATTTCTTCGCACAAGCCTTTGTCAATAACAAATACAAATGTGTTGTGATGTTCCACACTTTCACATGGATTGTTTCTCTGCATGTTTATTCCACATCATTATTCTTATATATTATTGTTAATATTTTAATACTAAATAATCCATATGTTCATATTCTAAATGCCAGTAATTATTTGATTAAAGGTTGTGCAAAGTGTGGAGAAAACTTCACACAATGAAAGCACAAAACTCTCTACATAATGAAAGCTGACCACAAAAATATTTCCAAAAGCTCTTTTCATAGTGGATGTTCTTTGCGTAAAGCTATCTGCATAATGAAATCTCTTTGCATGAAGATCTCCGCATAAAGATTTTTACATAATGAAATCTCTCCACACAAAGCTCTCCGCATATTTAAAGCTTTCTACACAAAGTTCTTTGCATAATGAAGCTCTTCGCACAAGCATTTGTTAATAAAAAATACAAGTGTGTCGCGATGTTATGCACTTTTATGGAGAACTTTCATTATTATTATTATTATTGGTAATATTTTAATACTAAATAATCCATATCTCTGTATTCCAAATACCACTAATTAGTTGATTAAGAATTGTGCAGAGTGCGAAGACAATTCCACACAAAACTCTTCACATAGTGAAATCTCTACACATAGTGAAAGCTCTCCGCACAAAACTCTTTGTAAAATTAAATTTGTTAATAGAAAATACAAGTGTGGTGAGTTGTCCACACAATTTTGCTCCATCATTATTATTATACATTATTGGTAATATTTTATTACCGGATAATACATATCTCTCTATTTTGAACGCCTCTAATTAATTGATAGAGGGTTGTGTGGAGTACAGAGAAAACTCTGCACTAAACTATCTACATAATGAAAGCACTCTACACAAATGTCTCCACATAGTGAAAGCTCCCCGCACAAACATTTGTTAATAACAAATACAAGTGTGTTGCGATGTTATGCACTTCTGTATGCATTATCTCTCCGCATAGTTCTTCCACATCATTATTATTATATATTATTGGTAATATTTTAATACTAAATAATCCATATGTCTGTATTCTGAATACCAGTAATTATTTGATTAAAGGTTGTGCAAAGTGCATAGAAAACTGCACACAATGAAAGCTTTCTGCAAAATGAAATCTCTCTGCACAAAAATATCTTCATAGTGAAAGCTCTCGACACAATGAAAATCTCTCTGCATCAAACTATCTGCACAATGAATTGTTGAACATTAGATGAAATTTGTTAATAAAAAATACGTTGATTTTCCACACTTTCATATGCATTCTCTTTATGCACAGTTCTCCTGCATCATTATTATTATATAATATTGATGACATTTCAATACTAATTAATCTATATCTTCATATCCTGAATTCCTCTACTGCAATGTTCTGTACTTTCCCATGCCAAATGCACTAAATATAGTGTGTTATTAAGGTTATGTCTCTTTATTAATTGAATAATTATTGTAGAAGCAAGGATTGCCAATAAACATTAGTGTTTATATCATATTATATTACACAATCATCCTCATGATAACATGTAATGTACAAACTTTTGAAGGCATTTAGTACTAGAGCATTTGAGAAAGTACAAGTGTGTAGCATAATTATATATGCAAAATTGTGTTGAGACATAAATGTTTGTGAAGATGCAGAAACTTGGAATGATAGATGCTGACTATGCTATAGATGAATTCAAATTTACCATTGAAGAATTAATTAATTCTTAGCATTAATATTAATATCTATTTAACAAATAGATATGCAATCACATTATCGCTCAAATTCTTAATATCATTTACTCTGATGCATTGTGTAATGATTGATGGTAGTAAACATATCAATAAAATCATATCTATTGATATTATGAAATAATCTTTTAGGCATTTGTTCGGTGAATTCAAGTATATCCACAAATTTCCACAGCCAATATGCGTCATAGCAAATTGAAACGATTGGCGTACCTCCTTCATACACTTCTATTTGCATATTATTTTGCACAATGAAAACTTACTCCACACCTTTGCAATCCACACATGTATAATCATTATTGGTTGTAAACATATTAAGAAAAACATATTTATTTAAATTATAAAATAGTCTTTTCGTCATTTATTCGGTAAGATGACATGTAATCAAATATTATAAAATCACCTTTTTGTCATTTACTCGGTGAATTGATATGTAACCAGGATAATCACATTTAATATAATAAAACATCTACTGTTATTTATCCAAATTACATGAATTATGGACTTTGTTATTATTGCATGTATTCTAGTTATTGCTTACTAATTTTACTATTAATGATAGAACGTGAACTACACGATGCTTTAATTTGAGACATAGTTATTTCATTATTATCCTTAATTAAATTTTTAACATCCAGTAGTCTGTGCTCCAAAAAGTTGGTATGTGCAGATGGGTAACATATAAAAAAGTGTAAAAAAGAATGAGCAAAGGTTCTACCACACATATTTCTTTCCACACATCTCTCTACTCTACCAGAATGAAACTGGTTGCAGAGGAATTTTTATGCATGCATTTGTTGAATAAACACTAGAAGGAATATTTTATAATATCAATCAATTTGTTAAAAAATAATAATCATTATACAATGTCGATTTACCAAATAAATTCTTACATTAATCGGAAAGGGAAATAGACAAATATGCAAATTAAGTTACATAAATATTTTGAAATTAGGGAAATATTTTTTGGTTTGTGAAAAGATTGAAAAGATAAGATTTTATACTGAAATCAAAGCAACAACTAAATCAACAATGATTTACATTGACGTAGGGTATAGACAACGAATTATATAGAGCGATACAGGTAAATGTCATGCATGGAAATTATTTTTTTTTAATTTTAAAATTCGATGACAAGTTAAGCTGAAACACTTATATTCTTTGGTTTCAATATTTTTTCTTATTCCTAGCTTCGATTTTGTAACTTTTCTTTTGTAGTCTGTGACTATCCATTTAAATAGTTTCTTTTACAATTAGCCCCTGGTTCATTGCAACTTAAGTCTAAGTGGATTGTCGTTGTTATTAGCTGACACATTATTCTATTTAATGTAAAATGTTTTGTTAGTTTATATCATTGATAACATTATAGTATTTGAGTCTTTTATGTTTTCTAGTAAAATACAAGATGCCATGCGAACGAGGAAAAGTGAGGCATGGAATTGGTGAATGAGAAGATTCAATTCGATGTCACTTATAAATCATTGGTTAGGGGCATGCTAGAGATTGTAGCCCTGTTAACATATCTTGTTTTAATGATTCTACATTTAATCAATGCAACATTGATAATGAACTCTCATATCTCAAAATTCTTGTGCAATAGCTCATATGAAACATACATGATGACTACAATATTATTATCTCATTCATGAATTATCTCTAATACAAATGGTTACATTTGTAGGACATATCAGCAAATTTGCAGAGGGGTCAAGAGAATTTACATGAAAAGGTAAATTGCTTTGGAGGCATATTTTATCATATGGAGAAACACATACATTGTGAATTTCATCTTCTACCATCAACAAGCTCAGTAACAGAGAATCATGTTCCATAATAACCCTTCATAGTTAGTAGCTTTTTGGTATGTAATAATCTGAAATTTTTATGGATCCATGTTTATTTTCCTTTTTTGGTATTGAGGCAAATTTTTTGTTAAGCTGTTATTGATATGTAATCCTTTATTTTTTTTTGGCATAAACCGATACTTACTTTCATTTACGAACACTTCCAACATTGATGTAAGTTATAAAATTGTCAGAGTAATTAGTAACAAAATAGCTATTCATTAAATTAGCCTAGCTCTATGCGCACCACCGATGTAGAAATCATGATTCAATATAGTCCACGCTACCTAACAAACTCCCGCACTCTCAATTTCTCTGCTCACCCTTTGTACTGATGAATTACAAGATTAATTTAGTATTAACTACTACAAAATAAAATATGTATTTTTTTCAAAATGATTTAAATTATAAATCCCACACTTTAATGCATTATGACATTGTGCTTTCAACTTTAGCAAACTAATTTATTATATGATAACTCTGTGATGCTTTTAGAAATTGATAAAATATATTATTAAGTAAATTTGATTTGGTCACAGTCAATGTTTCATTGTGTGGATCAACTTTCCTTGTCCGAAGCAATTTGGTCTGAGTGAAAAATCATCACCTTTTGGTCTTCGTAGACACTAAATTTGCATATTTCAATAAACACACGTTAGTTACAATGTTAATTATAGTTGAAATTTCATGAATATGTGATGGTTCACTAAATAAATGCCAAAAAGACTTGTATTGATTGGGAGGAGAACTTTAGTTAATCAAATAGAACACAATTTAGGATTAATAAAATAGTATATTGATATTGATTTCTAAAGCGTGCCTTATGGATAAATCATGAAACATAATCATATCAATTTTGTGTTGGAATTTAAGTAAAATGGATATGATTTAAGTAACTGATTTCAGAATAGTATTTTCTGATTAAAGATCAAGAAAATTAGTACTAGCCAAGTTGATGGCAGATAGTTGATGAATACCATTAAAATAGATAGTAATTAAATTTTCTTTAAGAAATTTGGTTTCAATTGGTAATTTAGATGAAATATTTCCTTTGATGATTATATCTAGGCATGTTGGCTCTAAAATGGTTTCTAATAGTTTTTTGAAAGTAATTTTCCAATGTTCATCTTGTTGCAGAATCGTTAGTACTGAATAAGAAACTAAAATTTCTAGGAAATTGACTTGATTTGTTTCTTTTGATACTGATGTGTTTCTAGGATTTGCTTTATCATTTGTTTATTATATTTTGAATTTATTACTAATAGCGAAATAAATGGCCCAAAGAAACAAAGACAAAATCACACAAGAAGAGGTATATGTAGAGAGACAAGATATCTTTAATTCTCAACCAAGATATCTTAATTTTTAGTCAAGATATTTTAATGCTATTGAACAAGATATTGAAACTTCAACAAATGCTTAGGCGGCTTGAATATGAACTGGACATAATAAGAACGTTGTTAGAAATCCTATTTCAAAACATGAATAGAGCAATCATACCTCCATTTTTTCAGTATAATCTGTAGAAGCATTAATTTGTAGGAACAATGGTTGATCAATATAGAAATCGTTACCAAATTTTGTCATTTTCTCAACTAATTTTAAAAGTCAATATATGTTAAATGCCATATATTGTAGTATTCTTGACACAGTAAAAATTATTTGATTTACAAATTTGTTTCAACTCTACATGATAATGATTTATTTAGATATTTGTTTAAGTTTTGCATGAAAGAGCCTTTTTGATAGAAAGATTTGAAAATTTGATAAATTAATAAAACAATATAAGAAACCACATTAGAAAGAAGCATAAATGACATAGGACAATGAAAAACATAGTAAATAATCTTAGGAAAAAACATAGTACAAATATCAATAGTCGATAGCGGGGGGTGGGGTGGTAGGAGAGCATTATGCAGAGATCGAACGAGAAAGAAATTGGTTGGGCAAGAGAACAACTTTGCCTCCACACATTGTATCAACATTAACAGTTTGATGAACTATGTAAAAAAATATTGGAATATTGTAGAATATACATGTATGTAGACATGCAAAGTATTTGGTAAGTTACATTGTACTGTTCCATATGTCATTTGTTGATATAAGCATTCAATTTACAAGTTTTTTTTAGTTTTGTATGATAATCATTTGTTTAAAATTTTGTCTAAATTTTGAGTAACATACCTTTATTGATAGAAATTAGTTATAATAACAAGTTATTAGAAATATGTCAATGAATTTCCAAAAATGGAAATACCTTTATTAGAAACACATTACAAACACATGAAAATATGTTTTCTAATATTGTTTCACTAATGGTAGCATTCATGTTATGCAACCAACTAACAAAAATATAGATCAATGACTTAAAAAGTATCCTCTTCAAGGGGGAAACCTTCTTTACATTACATAAATGAACAATTCTTGGATGATACAAATGACAATAGCTCCTTTGTATATATAGGAGTCTAAGGGGTCTACATAAAAATAATAATGTAAGGGCACAATAAGAAAAATAGTGGCTTCCATGGGGAACCATAATAACAATATGGGGGCTACATGGGTGCAACAATAACAATAAGTGGGCTACACTAGTATTATAGGGACCTAACATGCCCCTCTCCTTCAAAAAAGTGTTCTCAACGCTTAAGTAGTTATGGATGCTCCTGTATAAAGTTATCATCCTCCCATGTGGAATAATCCATGGGTAAGTTCTTCCACTTAATGAGATACTCTGAAATTGATCGATTCTATAGCTGTTAGGTTCTTGTTTTCATGACTTCTTTAGGCTCAAATATGATTTTTCCTTCTTCGCCAAGTTATGAAAACACTATTTGAAATGGAAGCTTGTCATTGATAACCTTCTTTAAGCATGAAACATGGAAAACTGGGTGTACTCAAGAATATGCAGGTAGTTCCAATTTCTATGCAATAGTACCAATCTTTTCCAACACCTTGTAAGGACTGTAGTACTTGGGTGATAATTTATTATCCTTCTTAGCTTGATTGAGAGACATTTGTTTGTATGTTTGTAGCTTTAAAAATACCCAATCACCTACATCAAAATTTCTTTCATTGCGATGTTGATCTACCTTTTGTTTCATTCGATTCTACACTATAATAAGGTTTTCCTTTAAGAGTTGGAGAACTTGTTTTTGATGTTCGATGTGATATTAAATTGCTTGAACCTTAGAATTTTCTCTTAAAGATTATGTGATGGATGGTGGTTGATATCCATAAAGGGCCATAAATGAGGTCATTTTTGTTGTAGTATGGAAGGAAGTTTTATACCACCATTTAGCTAGAGATAACTACTTAACCCATTGTGTTTGTTTATCAGATACAAAGAAAAGAAGAGATCCTTCCAAACATTTGTTCACTATCTCAGTTTTCCCATCAGATTGAGGACAATAAGATGAGCTATGAGCTAATTGAGTACCAAGACAAGAAAATAATTCTATCCAAAAATTTCTACTGAAAATGGGATCTCTATAACTTATTATAATCTTTGGGTTTCCTTGAAGCTTTTGAATTATTTCCATAAATGAAGTAACAACTGTACTAGATTTAAAAGGATGAGATAATGCACAAAGGTGTGCATACTTGGTAAGTCTATCAAATACCACCATGATGACACTCTTTCCTTCAAACTTGGGTAAACCTGTGATAAAATCCATTGGGAGCTCCTCCCAATGTTGACTTGGAATGGCTAAAGGTCGCAATAGACTTGAGGTCTTAATTGTCTCAACTTTATTTTGTTTGTAAACTGAAAATACTGCCACAAACTTCTGAATATCATATTTAATTCCATCCCAAAAAGGTTTCTTCTTGACCCTATGGTAAGTTTTTAAAAATCCCGAGTGCCCTCCTAAGGGAGAGGTGTGAAATTCCAAAAGAATCTTTTCTTTGAGTTGGGAATTATTACAAATATATAAATGATATTTGTACCATAATGAATCATTTTTCTAGCTAAATGTATAAGATGTACTTGGATATTGCTGTAAATTTTGATTAAGTGACCACACCTCTTCACAATCTTCCATTCATCCCTTGCTTCAGCTATCCACTCAGGTTGGATAATAGAAATGGCTCAAAGCAATGCTTCACATCCCCATCCTTTCTTGAGAGTGCATCTGCAACGACATTGTATTTCCCCTTTTTTGTAGATGATTTCATATCATAACCCAACATCTTTGTCACCCATTTTTGCTCTTCTGAAGATAATATTTGTTCCAAAAAGTATTTAATACTTTCATGATATGTTTTAACCTTGAAGTGTCTTCCCATTAGGTAAGATCACCATTTCTTTAGTGCATGTAGTATTGCCAACATTTCCTTCTCATAAATAGGTTTGGGTAAATATGTTCCTTTGATTGGATGACTTTCAAAAGTAATGGGTCTTCCTTCTTACATTAAAACAACACCAATTCCATTTCCTGAGGCATCACATTCCACAACAATTTTTTTTGTGAAGTTTGTCGTAGCTAAGACCAGTGCTTGGCACATTGCCTATTTAAGATGTTCAAAGGCCTTCATTGCTTATGAAGTCCAAGAAAATTCATCTTTCTTTAGTAATGATGTTAGAAGTTCCACTATTATTCCATAATTCTTAACAAACTTGCGATAATACCTTGTAAACCCGAGAAATCCTCGAAGATTCTCTATGGCTCTGGGGATTTTAAATTCCTTAATGACTTTAATATTTTTAGGTTCTACTTAACACCCTCATGAGATACAATATGACCCAAATTTTCCACCTTCTGTACTCCAAAGAAAAATTTGGAGGTTTTTGCATATAATTGTTTCTCATCCAATAGTTTGAGAACCTTGTAGCATTGTTGAACATGACCCTTCCAAGACTTGCTGTAGATTAGTATATCACCAAAAATTACTAACATAGATTTTCTAAGGAAGGATTTGAAAATGGAATTCATCAAACCTTGAAATGTGAAAGGTGCATTATTAAGGCCAAAAGGAATGACCAAAAAATCATAATGACCCTCATGAGTTCTGAATGTCTTCAGTCTTCATTCTAATTTAACGATATCCTGAACGAAGATCCATCTTGGTGAAGTAAATTTCTCCATGTAATTCATCCAACAATTCATCAATGATAGGAATGGGAAATTTATCTTTAATAGTGAGTTTTTTGAGCTCCCTATAATCCAGACACATACACCATGAACCATCCTTCTTGTGCACCAATACTACTAGAGCAGAGAAATAACTTTGACTAGGTTGAATTATACCAACCTCTAACATTTCTGCAAGCATACATTCAATTTCACTCTTTTGGGCATAAGGATATCTGTAAGGCATGGTTTTTGGAGGAACACTTCTTGGAATTAAATGAATAGCATGAGCATGATCATGAATAGGTGGGATGCCTTTGGGAGTCTCAAACACCTTTGGATGATTTTCCAATACTTTGTGAAGATCTAGAGAAATAAATGATTTCGATATTTGAACCTCTAGTGAGCATAATTGTGCAATTACGCCCCTTTGTTCTTTCTTAAAAATGTTTGTCATGCCATTAGATCTAATTAAATTTCCTAGTTTCCCTGCAATACCCCTTAATTCAACTTCCTTTCCTTCCTAAAAACATTTCAAGAAAAGTTCTTCAAAATTGAAAGCTACTGTCCCCAAATATTGTAACCATTGGACTCATAGTACAACATCAACACCACCCATTGGAGTTAAAAGCATTTGACTATTCAATACATATTCCCCCATGGTTAGCTTGATATTATCGAAATTTCTAGAGAAATTTATAGTTCCTCCATTTGCAACCATCACTTAACACTCTGGTGCTGGATATAGGAAGAAATTAAATTCCTTGGCTATCTTATAATGAATAAAATTATGGGTACTACCCGAATCAATCAACACTATTACCTTTTTCTTCTTGGTATATCATTCTATATTGAGAGTTTGAGGAATGGTATTTCTTGCCAATGCATTACAAGATACAGTCAGATTCATTTCTTCTTTCTTTGGTGTTGTTTCCTAGTGTATATCCCTCTCTTTTGATGTTTCTTGTTCCTTTTCTTCCTCCTCTTCACAATTTATGCAGAATAATTTCTTCTCAGCACACATACAACCTTTAGTGTATTTTCTATCAGAACTGTAAAAAATCCCTTTTGCTCTTTTTTCCTCCAATTGTTGTGGTGTCAATGTTGTAGGTTTTGGAAGACTAGGAGCAACAACACTTCCATATTTATAGGTGTGAGTTGTAGACTTCCTTGTTGCCATAATTTTTCTTTCAATTTTTCTTGCCACCTCGAATGCCTTCTCCAATGAATCAGGTTCCCAAAGGCGAACCTCATGTTGGATGTTATCTTTTAAAGTCCCTATGAAGACATAAATCATATGCTCTTCTGGAATATCTATTGCCCTAATATTCAGTTTTTTGGAAGTCTACAATGTGCTCTGCCATTGAAACATTTTGTTTGAGATTTATCAAATGGCTAAAGAAGGTGTTACTCTTTGTATATTCATAATGTTCTATCATTTCCTCCATAAAAATTGACCAAGTGAAAAGTGTTTTACAAGAAAAAATCCATTTATACCATAAAAAATTATTGGGTTCTAAATATAGATACGTAATACATACCTTTTGTGAGGGTTGCACATCCTGTAGATCAAAATATTGCTCCATTTGTAGTATCCATGTTACAGGATCATTGTCATAAAACTTCCTCATATCTATATTTGGAATGTGGTGTTTCTTAAACCCCACATTGGAGTCTCTAAAATCATAATTCATATTCCTTTTTTCCTCATCACGATTTTCACAGATTGCCTTGTCACCACCTAGAAGTCGTTCTTGCAACAACTTTGTCAATCCTTCCATCTTGACATTCATCATTTCTTCCATGTATACTTTTAAAACATTCATGTAGCCTTTTATTTATATTTTTAAACCATCATGTCACCTTTTAATCCATCCATGTCCCCTTTTAATCCATCCATGTCATCTTTGATTTCTCTTTGTGAGAGCGAAATTTGTTGCACTTGGTCTTATAATTTTGATATATCATGCTGCAATTCTTCCTCTTCATGCATCATAGTAGAGCTTTCTGAGGGATTAATGGGTGTAGAATTATTTTTTTTTGGAGGGATTTTAGAACTAAATACTAATATCTATGCTTCAATATTCCCTTTGAATCACTTCAAACTAATTTTTCAAACAAAAGTTATGCAAAATTAAAAAAATACACACATTTTTCTTGCTTTTTGGGAGCTCAATATTGAAATTGTTGTATCTCTATAATTTATGATTTTCAAGGTCTGAAATTAAGCCCTATGGTATCCCTATGAATCATCTTTTCAATGCCATAATTCAGACCAATATTGGGTTCTTTAATATAGATCTATGCCAAATCTCCCACGATGACCTAATTATGGACTGGTTTAGTAGATCGAATTTGTATGGGATGTCACATGTCACAGTTTCAACCTTCTGACCTAAAATTTATACAAGAAAAGCAATTGCCTGTGTAATTTCAGCCACTTTTTATAGAATTCAATCTGATGTATGAAACTAAATTTATGACGATTTAACCTAGGTCACCTGTTTGAGACTAAATTCTAGATCCTGCACAAACCCTAAATTCTTCGGACCATATCTTAGAAAATATAGTGCACCAAGATCTGATATTTTGGCAAAAAGTTCACTAAGATTTAGGCTCCATGTGGTCTAAATTTCAGCTTTTGAACCTTCGTAAAAAAAATTAAGCTAAAATTGCACAATGGCCTATTTGGAGTAGTGAAACCCTAGAATCCAAATTCTATGATACCAAATGTTATGCAACCAGCTAACAAAAAGATAGATCAACGACTTAAAAAGTATCTTCTTCGAGGGGGAAACCTCCTTTACATTACATAAAGGAACAATTCTTGGATGATACAAATTATAAGACCTCCTTTGTATAAATAGGAATCTAAGGGTTCACAATATAATCAGAGCCTACATAAAAATAATAATGTAAGGGCACACCAATGGAAATCATGGGATTCTATGGGGAACCACAATAAAAATATGGGGGCTACATGGGCACAACAATAGCAATAAGCGGGATAAACTAACAATAACAATAACGGGGTTACACTTGTATTATAGGGACCTAAGAATTCACAATTTTAATAAATCAGTAAAACAATGCAAACAAATCACATAACAAAAAAATAGACATGATATAGGACACTGAACTAGTTACACATTAGAATCAAAACATAGTAAATGCCATGGAAATGTAAAACCTGAGTTTCAATAAAAGCATAGTAAAAAAAAATAGACATGACATAAGACAATGAACTAGTTACACATTACAATAAAAATATAGATAAATAATGTTAGTAAATAGCATAGTACAAACATCAATATTAGAGGGGAAAGGCATGAAGGGAAGGGGGGGAAATTATGGGGAATGCAAAAGAAAAAACAATTGGGTGGGTGGGGGAAAAATCCTCCTCTGCACCTTCACACACTGTATCAACATCAACAGTTCTACGAATTATGCAAATGTCTCTAACACAATTAAGTGTAGCATATTGTTTGAAATTTTTGTTTTTAAATGTTTGGAAACTGAAAACGAAATAACAATGTAACATTGATAACTCTGATTTTGCAGTGTAAATTTCTAACACTTTAAGCAAGGCACAAAAATTGAAATTCCATTTGTTGTTGATGTGGATTACATGTTGAAGGAAGAAAATTGTAAGTATGGATGACACCATTGAAAAAATTGGCGAAGTAGGTAATGGTTTCGTAGTGGCGAGTGGAGTACCCGTGTGGAATATGAAATGTGGAGGCCGTCAAAATTCACAAAAGCCTTTGTACACCTCTGCACCTCAACACATTTCTGTTTACGTCATCATATAAAACACAAAGTCATCATTAAATACAGACAATTCCACCAGGATGATTCCATTAATTAACAATAGTGCCACTAAATAAATGATTCATTGATATCCCAAGTAACCAAGTTGTAATATTGTTTGACTATTTATAGAATTTGAAAATTTGATAAATCAATAAAACAATGTAAGAAATTGGATTGCAAGAAATTAGAAACGACATAACATAAAGACCCAACCACACATAACAATTAAAACATAGTAAATAATCCTAGTAAATAACATAGTACAAAACATAAAACTTGAACAAATAAATTCATTAAAATACGTTCTTGTACAACGTAATTAGATCCCATTTCTCTATTAACAACTATTTAACAATGTTCAAACTATTGAACCGGAAAGTAGAAAATGATGTTAAGATTGGAAGTATGGATATGTGAAACCATGGAAATGCACATAGTGTCCTACCCCTCACCAATAGTCAATAATACAATGCTTGACAATGTGAAATCAGATCCCAATCATCCAATAAAGAGAAAGAGATGCTCAAGAATAGTCAAATTATTCAATCAAAAAGTATAAGGTAATGTTAAGATCGCTTGAAAATGCAAGCAACAAGAACTATACCATTACTAGATTGCTCGATAACAAAGAAAACCATCAATATATACATATAGTCACGTTTTGATGGTTTATTATAAATGTGCCATGTGTCTCGAAATTGGACAAAAAATCAATAAAAACTGATTTATTCATATAGTATTTCTCATAGGAAACTTTTCATAGATCAGGTAACACATTTTCTAATTCCATGCTTATCAGAACACACGATATTTTAGTCTCGTCATCTGCATGTATGATATAGTTTAACCAATGCAAATAAATGAAGTGTCAATCCTGGTTGCAAATGGTATAATAAAGCATAGTTTTATTCATTGTTCTAGCACTTGTTATTGGACTGCTACATTTCGCACATACAATCTCAAGTGGATTCATATATGCACTAGTCACTATCAGGTGTCCTTGGAAGTGCTTTAAAATAAGTTTAGAAAACTCTTTATTGTTTTATAATTATATTTTTTAGAAAGATTAGTGGAAAAACATTTTCTTGCAATTTTCTTTGAATTGAAAGACATGCTGAAGAAAGTTTATCGTGTACTTGAACATGCTACATACTCAACATTTGTAAAAAAAAATACATGGAAATCGTACAATAGATGGAAAATAACTTTTTAAAAATGAAACATTCAAATAAATCAAAGCTTACTATTTCCCTATCTTGTTCTACATTGTTGTCTTTGATTTCCACTATATATTGCATTGCTATGTGTGTCACTAAAATTGCAATAATTATTTTTATTAATTATTGACTATTCAATGACCACAACCAATTACGAGTGCCATGCCAAAACCCTATAGGGTTTTAGCCCACTAACCGAGGTTACTAACTTCGAACAAGAATATCTCTCAGACCATGAAGAATTACTTGGTGTGCCATATATCAACGGAAACATATCAACGAGTAGAATCCATCTAGAAGATCCTTGACTCAGAATATAATAAGTTTTCAAGTAAAAATTCCCATGCAAAGTCGGGGTAGATCCTAGTGCTACTTGGGTTGACATCAATGACAACCACTGATCAACAATCTCCCCCTTTGACATCGATGGCAACACAAGTACTCCCCCTACGATTGAGACACCTCTTCCTACTGCTTTCTCTCCCCCTTTGTCATCAATGGAAAAGGGTAACTCCCCCTGACAAACAACCATCCTACAGACCAATACACACCTCCACTCCCCCTTTCTACTTGAGTAGATAAGAGAAAGAGTCTAATGAAAACTTGGGAGAATCCAATGCATTTGGTGAAGATATTCAAATGCTTCATGAGGTAATGGTTTGGTAAAGATGTTAGCAATTTGTTCCTTTGTTCCAACATATTCAAGCTTGATATTATTTTTTGGAAACCTGCTCTCTAACAAAATGATATTTGATCAGAATGTGATTTGTTTTGGAATGCATCACAATATTTTTTGGAGATACTCATGGCACTTGTGTTATCGTAGAAGATGGGAATAGGCTCATCAAGCTTAGCTTGAAGATCTTGCAAGGTTTTCTTCATCCAGAGAACTTGAGTACAACAAGATGATGCCATGATGTATTTTACGTCCACTATGGATAACGAGATTGAAGACTACTTTTTACTTAACCATGAGACAAGGAAACCACCTAGGTAGAACGCTGCTCCATTGGTACTCTTACGATCATCAACACTTCCTTCCAAATTTGCATCCATATAAGCTTGGATAACCAGGTCATTTCTTTTGGGATACCATAGACCATATTATGATGTACCCTTAACATATCAAAGAATTATTTTGATGCCGATAATATGAGATTCTTTTGGCACTACTTGGAATATGTAATACTTCAACTATTCTTCTCTCCCTAAAATTGTAACGAAACTGTGATCTTGTTCAAACTACCTGTCTGTCAATCGAAGACATGTGTCATGTACTATTACATAGACTACTCATCTTCAAATTTCTACGAGTCGATAAGCTGAATTGTTTAGAATAGTGTGTCATTTAACAGATCGTCTTGACTCAAGTCATTAACCGAAGCAACTGCTAATTCCTAACAATCCGTTATGAATCGTGAAAGCATAATTATTGGGACCTTATTGCCTTCTTTCTTTTCTTGCTCATCTTGTACTTGTTCATCTTGTACCAGCTTTCCTTTCCAAACCTTCTTATTTTCATTGTCAAGATTTTCATTCATGGTTGATTCCATTGTGTACTTCCAGTTACGAGCTATGTGTCCATATTTATGACATTTGTAACATTTGATGTTATTCATAGAAGATTCTATTTGGTGTCTATCTCGTGATCCTATGAATTTGCTTCTAGAGTTTAGCCGATAATAATTGTACCTCTATGGAACTTCACAATCCCTAGCCATATGTCCAAAATTATTACATTTGTAACATTTGACATCATCTCTCAAATGATAAAATTTGTTGATATTATGTTGAGTTCTAGAATATCCATTTCTGAAGGATCTTCTGGAATTATATTCATTCCAAACATACATGCAAAGTCTGCAACTCTATGTCCAAACCTTCCACATGAATAATAATGAACATAAAAGATAGGTATATATCTCAGAGGAAATCTTCTTCGAGGAACTGTCTTCCAAGGTTCTTCCTATGAGTTTTCATCTCTTGATCTAGCTGAAAGATCTATCTGCTTGGTAAATTTTGCATATACATCTTCTTTAGTTATCATAGAAGGACTCGACTTCTTTTAGAATTTTTCTTTGTAACCAAGACCAGTCTTTTCATTGTATGATCGTTGGTTGCTGATGAGTTCGTACAAAGTCTTTGAATTGTTGGTGTAGTTTTGAAAAGTTTTTCCATTTTTTACTTCCTTTCGTAGAGAAACTATTTCAGCTTCCAATGCTTCTCTTTCCTTATTGTTTTCCTTTAATTCTTTCTTGAGAGATTCTTCAATTCACTTGTATTCTTCAACCTTGATTTTAAGGTTGAGGACATGTTCTCTTTTTTTCTTCAATTCATCTTCAAGAGTGTTGACATGCTTCTTCTCGACTTTGAGCTCTTTGATAACACTTACCACTTCTTTTTGAAATTCAACCTCAGTCATTTCTTCTTCTTCATCTCGTTCTTCATCAGGTGCCTCTTGCTTGAACCATTTCTTCTTGCCTTGCTTGTTGAACTTCCTAGGACCTTTCTCTCCATTCGTAACAAGCTCAATTTTCTGAGGACATTTGGCTGCAAAATGCCCAACCTCACCACAATTAAAACATATAAGTGGAAGCTCACCTTTGAATTTTCCCTTACCTGTTCTCATTTTCCACTTGAAGTAGGCGAATTCTTTATCTGAGATTTATTCTTCCTCCTCTTCCTTTTCTTCATCCTTACAACCGCAAGTTTTTTCTTTTTGAGTCTGCTTGTCCTTACTATTCTTCTTGGATGTGGAAAATGTTGTTTCTAAGTGAGATGTTCCATCCTCTTCTTCAATCCTCATTTCATATGTCATAAGAATTCCATGCAATTCATCTATGTTGATATTGGTTAGATTCGATATATCATCCAATACAAATACCTTAGGGTTAAATCTTGCTGAAAAGGTTCTGAGGATCTTTCGGACAACAATTTTTGTTTCAATAGGTTCTCCAAAACCTTCTAATGTATTTGTTGTTTCATCAACACACTGAAAGTATGAAGCAATATCTTCATCTTCCCTCATTTTGAGTTGCTCAAATTTTGCCCTGAAAATTTGAATTTTGCTTCTTTCACCTTTGAGTCACCTACATATATATTTTCAAGCTTGCCCCATACCTCTTTAGCAGTTTTGCAACACAGTACCTTAAGATAAATAGATTTGATAAGGCCACTGATAATATGATATTTATCCTTTGCATCATATACCATATTTTTCTTACCCTGTTCATCCTGGGTGTGTGTGAAGCCTTTGTCAACAATTTCCTATACTTCATATCCTTGTGCCAGCAAATGAACCTGCATTCTTCCACTCCAAAGTGCATAGTTATTTCCATTGAACAAAGGAACTCTATTCTTAGTATACTCCATGATCTCCTTCCAGTTGTTGGAATGTTATTGAAGGAACCAAATTCTGATTCCAATTGTTGGAAATACTGAGAGGGGGGTGAATCAGTATTCCTTAGCAATTAACACTTTTAAATATTTTCATAACATTAGTTAATCTTCAATTATTATTAATGTTTATGCAGTAATAACAGTAAATAAAATAACATAGTAGACACAAGAATTTTAGGTGGAAAACCCCCTCCGGGTCAAAAACCATTGAACACTTTTCTAATAAATTCTTAATCTTCAGCCCCAACTGAAATGAAAGGAACAACTTCCTAGCATTCTAAAAAATAATTCTTCTCCATCTCCTACTGGAAGGACGCCCCAACGCCTTATTTTCTTCAGTAGTCAACTGAATGGATGCCCCAACATCCTAGACCAACCTACCACCCTGAAGTGTTCATAGGCTCCGACCTGTACGCGACTTCATGCACTAACACCTCCATGCCACCCTATAATGACTGAAATGAGACAAGAGCGTGGATTCCCATACCAGGGACAATGATCCATGATAAAATATGATTTACAATGATTTTGATCGAACACCCAATCACACTATGACATGCAACCCAACCATGACATCATCCCAACAGAGACTCTTATACCTCCCAATAATGCCTTTTCGACTCTAGGCATATTGACACTTTTACAAATTTACAATGATGACTCTTTTACAAATGACTCTTTTACAATTTTACAATGATCTATCTTTTACAGTGATGACTCTTTTAAAATGACTCTTTTACAATTTTGCAATAATGACTCTTGGCCTTAACAATACTTCGCGATATCTGAATGATTGTCATGTCTTCAAGGATGTCCCACTGCAATTATTCCTTTGATTTGATACTTATGATCTTGAATTATTACTTGATGTTGTACTGGAATCTTCTTCTACCTGCATGCAAAATTTTCCCGATGAAACCAATCCCAAAACAAAACAAAATACCCTTCAACTTACCTCTGCCTACAAAACACATGTAAGTGCATAATAATGAATAAATACAAATTAAAAATTACAATGCATACCTGAAGTGTGATTGTCACTTTTGTTGTTGACCTACTGGAACAGTAGACAAAGAGTCCCACTCTTGATATAGGCCTGGACTATATGCAAGGCTATATCCAAAACTGACCTAAAGATATATACAATAAAAACTGATGACATACCCTAGACTTGTGATGGACCAAGTTCTAAGTACCACAACAAAGACCATTCTATCAACTATGACAAGTCAAGTAACATGAAATTACAACATCATATAGATTTAGCAAACTTGGTGTAGCATCAAGAATATGTAGCATAAAATGTATAGTATCAAGAATAGGACATCCAAAAAACTAATTGTGACATATAGAGACATAGAGATATAACCAAGACACTGTATACACTTACGTTGTTTTGAAAAAACACATGTTAGAGATGATACTCAAAATTAAAATGTAAGCACTAATCATACATATCATATTGTAGGAGACTTACCCTTGATTGTTGATGTGTGGTCCTTACTGTAGTGATCCTTGAATACATGCTTTTTCTTGCCTTCAAGGAGCTCGATATTGAATCTGTTGTATCTATGTAATTTTGGATCTATAGGGTCTGAAAGTTCTTGTTATGGTATCCCTCTGAGTCCTCTTTCCAACCCCATAGGTCTGATCAAGGTTGGATTATTTAAGAAAGAGTTATGCCCAATCTCCCACAATGACCTGATTATAGCCAGGTTCAGTAAAGCGAACTTGTACAAAGTGCCACGTTTCACTTTTATGACATTTGGCCCTAAAAATGGTACTCGACAAACTAAAGTCTGCCCTATTTCTGTGACTATTTATGAAATTTGAATCCAATGCTCAGATATAAAGTTATGACAAGTTTTCCAATGTCACCTATTTGACATGGAATTCGGGAGCCTGCAAAAACCCTAACTTCCTTAGATCATATCTTTGAAAATGTAGTGAACCAAGATCTGAACTTTGGTCAATAGGTTCATCAATATTTTAGCTCAAATGGGTTTTAGTTTTAGCTTTTGAATCTTCGCAAAAAAAAAGTTATAGGGGAAATTCCATGATTACCTATTTGAAGGCACAAAATCCCTACTAGAGGAGGATATGAGGGTCATTATTTATATGAATGTCTTGAGTTGAGAGGGTCCTCAACAAGTGAACATTGGAGGGATTTTAGGAGATTTTTTTTATTATTAATTATTTACTAGTCAATTAACACAACCAATTATGAGTTCCATGCCACAACCCCATAGGGTTTTAGCCCACTAACTGGGATTACTAACTTCAAACATGAATATCTCTCAAACCATGAATAATTACTTGGAATTCCATATATCAACAGAAACATATCGACAAGTAGAATTCATATACAATATCCTTGACTCAAAATAGAGTAATATTTCAAGTCAAAATTCCCATGAAGATTTGGGTAGCCCCTGGTGCTTCTTGGGTTGACATCAATGACAACAACTGATAAACAATCTCTCCCAATGAGTCCTTATCTCCTTATTCCCCTATCATTCCCTATAATTCTTTTCCTTTTATCGAATCCATTTGGACCCTTTTCATCCCTTTATTAGCCTTTTTTCCTTGAATATTCATTATCTTTCCTATATTTCTTCTAATAATTTCTAATTAAGTTTTAGCTTTAGTTTTTCCTTGATTTATACTCTGTTCCATTTAATATTTAGATTCATCTTGGCTTGTACTCTCTTTCAATTAAAATCTACCTTTTTACACCTTTATTGTAGCATGGTCATATAGTTTTAATAATCTTTTTTTTTTTTTTTTTTTTTTTTTTCATGTTTCATAGATTGTTAGGTCCCTATAATACTAGTGTATTCCCTTATTATTATTGTCATTGTAACCCATTATTGTTATTTTTGTGACCATGTTGTCCCCATACTATTATTTTTGTGCCCCATAGAAGCCCACTATTATTGTTGTTGTGCCCTTACATTAGTTTTGTTATGTCAAGTCTGATTATATTGTGACCCCTTAGACTCCTATATATAGAAAGGAGGCCTTTTCATTTGTATAATTGAAGAATTTTTCATTTGTGTAATGTAAAGGAGGTTTCCCCATCAAATAGGCTACTTTTTAAGTCATTGATCTATCTCTTTCTTCTATTTTGTGAGCTGGTTGCATAACAATTGGTATCAAAGCTTTGGATTTTAGGGTTTCGCTGCTTCAAATAGGTCATCGTGGAATTTTCGCTATAATGTTTTTTCTACGAGGTTTCAGAAGATGAAATTAAACCTTGTTTTAGTTTAAATCAGGATGAACCACATGATTGAATTTATCGCTATATTTTTGAAGATATGAATTGAGGAAGTTAGGGTTTTTGTAGGCTCCCGAATTCGATCTCAAATAGGTCACCTTGGAAAAATTGTCATAAATTTCTCTTTGAGAATTAGATTAAAATTTCGTAAAAAGTGACAGAAAGAGGATAGAATGTAGGTTTTTGGGTATTATTTCTAGAGCCAAAGGTTGAAATAGTGACACATGGCACGTCGTACAAGTTCACTCTACTAAACTAGTCTATAATTAGGTCAGCGTGGGATATTGGGCATAACCCTTTTTTGGAGAATCCAATTGTGATCAAACTTGTCGGGTTCAAAAAAGGACTTAGATGGATATCACAGGATGAAATTTCATGCCTTGTAGATCCAAAATCAAAGTGTTACAGGCATTTTAATATCGAGCTCATACAAACTGGAAAAAAAGGTGTGTAGTTTTTTTAAAAAATTTGCATAAGTTTTGTTTGAGAAAGTAGTTTGAAGTGACTCAAAGGGAATTTTGAAGCATAATTATCATTCATTGATGATCGGAAGAAAGAAAATGGAAACAACTAATAAGCAACCTGAAATCTCTACTATGATACATGAGGAAGAGGAAGAAATGCCACATGATATATCAAAATTACGAGACCAATTGCAACAACTTTCGCTCTCGCAAAAAGTAACTGAAGCCAAGATGGATGGTTTAAATAATGGCATGGAAGCTAAGATATATGGTATAGAAGCAAAACCTAAAGGTAACATGGAAGATTTCAAGATAGATTTGACAAAGTTGCTACAAGAAATGATTACTAATGGCGAAAGGGTAGTAACGAAACCTCATGATGAGAATAAAATAAATGTTAGTCATGATTTCATAGACTCTAACATTGGATTGAAGACCCACCATGTTCCAAAGATCAATATGAGGAAGTTTGATGACAAGGATCCCATATAACATGGATAACATATGGCAGGAAATTATTTTTGATCTCCATAATATGCAAAAACACACAAAAGGGTATGGCATTGCAACTTTATATTTTGGAACCCAATCAGTTTGTATGGTTATCAATGCTTTTCTCTCGTAAACAAAATTTTCATTGCGGATTTTTATGGAAGAAATGATGTAGCACACTATGGAGGATATAAAAAAGCAAACCACTTGTTTAGCCAAGTGATAAATTCTTAAACGAAAAAAAGGGTTTAATTGTGGAAGCACATTTGAGACTTCAAAAAATTTTAATATAAGGGTAAAAGGATTATTCCAGAGGAGCATAGATTGATGTGTTCATAGGGACTTGAAAGGATAGCATCCAAACATGAGGTTCACTCTCAAAACCTGATTCGTCTGAGAAAGGCATTTTAGGTTGCAAGAAAATTATGGCAACAAGTGGAAGCCTACCATCACAAACTATAAACATTGAAAAAGTGTCCTTGCCCCTAGCCTTCCACAACCTAAAATTTTGACCCAAACAATTGGTGAAGAAAAAGAGTAACCAAGGATTTGTTATAATTGTGATAAAAAATACACTAAAGGTCATAAGTGCGATGAGAAGAAATTATTTTACATAGATTGTGAAGAGGAGGAAGAAAAGGAACAAGAAACATCAAAACAAGAGGAGGAAGAAAAGGAATGAGAAACATCAAAAGAAGAGGATACACACCTAAAAAAAAACCCTAGAGAAAGAATAAATGAACCTGACCATATCTTGTAATGCATTGGCTGGAATTACCACTCCTCAAAATATTAATATAAAAGGACACATCAAGAAAAAAAGGTAATAACATTGATTGATTCAATTAGTACCCATAATTTTATGCATTGTAAGATAGCCAAGAAATTGAACTACTTCCTATATCTAGCACCAGAGTGTCAAGTGATGGTTGTAAATGAGGAACCATAAATTGCTCTGGAAAGTGTTATAATATCAACCTATCCATGAGAGAATATATGTTGAATATTTCAATTCTTTCCATTCCAATGGGTGGTGCTGATGATGTACTAGGAGTCCAATGGCTACAATCTTTAAATATGATGGATTTTAATTTTCAAGAACTTTTCTTAAAAAAAATTCGAAAGGAAAGGAAGTTGAATTAACGGGTATCACAGGAAAATTGGGACAGATAATAAGCTCTAACGACATGACATAGCTTCTAAAGAAAGAACAATGAGGTGTAATTGCACAATTATGTTATCTAGAGGTTCCCACATCAAAATTATCTATTTCTCTAGATCTCCAAAAAGTCTTGGACAATCAATATAAAGTATTTGAGACTCCCAAAGGCCTCCCACCTATTTGTGATCATGATCATGCTATTAATTTAATTCTAGGAAGTGTTCCTCCAAACATCAGGTCTTACAGATATCCCTATGCCCAAAAGAGTGAAATTGAATGTATCGTTGCAGAAATGCTAGAGGCTAGTATAATTCAACCTAGTCAAAGTTCTTTCTCGGATCTAGTAGTATTGGTGCATAATAAGGATGGCTCACGAGCATGTGTCTGGATTATAGGGAGCTCAACAAGCTCATTATTAAAGATAAATTTCCCATTCGTGTCATTGATGAATTATTGGATGAATTGCATGGAGAAATTAACTTTACCAAGTTGGACCTTCATTTAGGATATCATCAAATCAGAATGACTACTGAAGACATTCCGAAAACAAAATTTAGAGCTCATGAGGGTCATTATTAATTTTCAGTCATGCTTTTTGGCCTTACCAATGCACCTTCTGCATTTCAACGTTTGATGAATTCCATTTTCAAACCCTTCCTTAGAAAATTCGTTTGATGATATACTAATCTACAACAAGTCTTGGAAGGATCATGTTCAACATGTTGAGAGAGTGCTCAAACTATTGGAGGAGAAACAATTATATGCAAAAACCTCCAAATGTTTCTTTGGAGTACAAGAGGTGGAATATTTGGGTCATATTGTATCTCATGAAGGTGTTAAGGTAAACCCTAGCAAAATTAAATCCATTAAGGAATGGAAATCCCCACATCCATAAAGCATCTGCGAGGATTTCTTGTGTTGACAGGGTATTACCTCAAGTTTGTTAAGAATTATGGGAGAATAGGAGCACCTCTAACAACATTACTGAAGAAATATGCATTTTCTTGGACTCTAGAAGAAATGAAGGCCTTTGAACATCTTAAAGAGGCAATGTGCCAAGGACTAGTCTTAGCTACGCTAGACTTCACAAAAGACTTTATTATGGAATGTGATGCCTCAGGAAATGGAATTGGTGTTGTTTTAATGCAAGAAGAAAGACCCATTTCTTTTGAAAGTTGTCCAATCAAAGGAAAGTATTTACGCAAAGCTATTTATGAGAAGGAAATGTTGGCAATACTACATGCACTTAAGAAATAACGACCTTACCTAGTGGGAAGACACTTCAATGTAAAAACATATCATGATAGTCTTAAATAATTTTTAGAACAAAGATTATCTTCAAAAGAGTAGGAAAAATGGGTCACAAAGATGTTGGTTTATGACTTTGAAATCATCTACAAAAAATGGAAGCAAAATGTTGTTACATATGCAATCTTAAGAAAGGATGATGATATGGAAGCATTACTTTGTTCCATTTCTATTATCCAACCAGATTGGATAAATGAAGCAAGGGATGAATGGAAGAATGACGAAGAAGTGTGGGCATTCATTCAAAAGTTGCAGTAACATCCTTATACATCTGATACATTTAGTTGGAAAAATGATTCGTTTTGGTACAAGGGATGCTTATACCTCTGTAATAATTCCTAACCCAAACAAAAGATTCTTTTGGAATTGCACACCTCTCCCTTAGGAGGGAATTCAAGACTTTTAAAAACTTACCATAGGGTTAAGAAGGATATATTTTGGGATGGCCTTAAATCTAATATTGAAAAGTTTATGGCAGAATGTTTGGTTTACCAACAAAATAAAGTTGAGACAATTAAGACCCCAGGTATATTACAACCTTTATCCATTCCAAGTCAATGTTGGGAGGAGGTTTCAATGGATTTTATCACAGGTTTACCCAAGTCCGAAGGAAAGAGTGTCATCATGGTGGTAGTTGATAGCTTACCAAGTATGCACACTTTTGTGCATTATCTCATCCATTTAAATCCAATATAGTTGCTACTGCATTTATGGAAACAATTCAAAAGCTACATGGAAACCCAAAGATTATTGTAAGAAACAAAGATCCTATTTTCACTAGAAATTTTTGGACATAATTATTTTTTGGTTTGGGTACTTAGTTAGCTCATAGCTCAACTTATCATCCTCAATTTGATGGACAAACTGAGATAGTGAAAACATGTTTGGAAGGATATCTTCGTTGCTTTGTATCTAATAAACAGACACAATGGGTCAAATAGTTACCTCTGGATGAAAGGTGGTCTAACACTTCCTTCCATACTGTAGCAAAAATGACCCCATTTATGGCACTTTATGGATATCATCCACTGTCCATCACATAATATTTAAGAGAAAATTATAAGGTTCAAGAAGTGGAAGATCAAATTGAGAATAAAAAAAAAAATTCTCCAACTCTTAAAGGATAACCTCACTTTGGCACAGAATAGAATGACAACAGGCAGATCAACATCACATTGAAAGAAGTTTTGATGTAGGTGACTGGGTATTTCTACGACTACAACCATACAAACAATTATCCCTCAAGCAAGCTAAGAAGGATAATAAGTTATCACCAAAGTATTATGGTCTGTACAAGGTGTTGCAAAAGATTGGTACTATGGCATACAGATTGGAACTTCCTGCATCCTGAGTACACCCAGTTTTCCATGTTTCATGCTTAAAGAAGGTTATAGGTTACAAGCTCCCAGTTCAAACAATATTTCCAGAACTTGACGAGGAAGGAAAAATCATATTGGAACCTAAAGCAGTCACAGAAACAAGAACTCAATAGCTATGAAATCGATCAATTTCAGAGTATCTCATCAAGTGGAAGAACTTACTTGCTGAAGATTCCACATGGGAGGATGAGAATTTTATACAGAAGCATCCATAACTACTCAAGCATTGAGGACACCACGTTTTTGAAGGAGAGGGGCATGTTAGATCCCTATAATACTAGTGTATTCCCTTATCATTATGGTCATTGTAACCCCTTATTGTTATTGTTCTGCCCATGTTGTCCCCATACTATTATTATTGTGCTCCATAGAAGCCCACATTGTTCTTGTTGTGCCCTTACATTATTTTGTTATGTCAGCTCTGTTTATATTGTGACCCCTTAGACTTCTATATATAGAAAGGAGGTGTTGTCATTTGTATCATTGAAGAATTGCTCATTTTTGTAATGTAAAGGAGGTTTCCCCCTTGAAGAGGCTAATTTTTAAGTCATTTATCTATCTCTTTCTTCTATTTTGTGAGTTGGTTGCATAACATAGATTTACTCCATTGTTCAATTAATTTACTTATTCAATTGTCAATATTTTCGATGGGCTCTTGTCGGTTTTTGCATCAATTTCTCTAAGCCTTACTCATATTTATATTATTGATTATTAATTATTAATTTTTTATTAATTCTTATTTCAAATTGAATTTAAATTCTTTTCCTCAATTAGAATTTTGGTCAACTTAACAATCCTTATTTTTATTATTTAATTTAATTAATTAATAAAATTTGTTCTCAAATAATTCTAATTTTAATATTAATATTAATTTAAAATTATTAATCCTTATTGTTTATTAATTCTTATTTGAATTTTTTTGTATTTTAATTTCTTATTTCTATAGTTCTTGCTTTAATCCTTAATTTCATTATTTTTTCTTAGTTTCTTATTTTTTAACTATTAATTTTTAGTTTTAATCAATTCGTATTTAATATTTTATTTTAATTTGAATAATTAAGCTAAATATTATTGCTTATATATTATTTTAATTTTCAGTAAACAACCCCCCTATTTTTTATTTATCAATTAGTATTATCAATTAATTCATTTTTAATTACTAATTTATTTTAACTTCAATTTTAAATCAATTAATTATTGTTTAATAATTAACTTTCAACAAATTCACATTTGGTGTTTTTAAGTTATTTAATTTTCAATGGATTTGGTTAACAAATTTTAATTTGTAAATAATTAAGTTTAACTTATTAACTATTTTTTATAAAATATGACCTTCAACCCAACAGAAACTAGTTCCTTTCCTCCTATAAAAAGGCTCTTCAACACTCGTTTACTCTTAAAGCTCTTTGGTCCATGATGATAAATGGGGTAATCTGAAATATTGGACAGATTAAAAATTATTACACAATTCTCTTCTAGAAATCTCTAACAATATGAATAACTCTTGAAGTCTCTATTCACTTATAATGTTATTTTCATTTCGTATTTCTTACCTATTAAATCTACACGAAGTATTGCTTTTGTCTTTTTTGCTTTGTCTAAGAAAGTTCGATATGTAACTAAGACAATGCCATGAAAAATGCTCTTTGTTATATTATTACTAATATCTTCAATCAATAATGGCATATACTTGATCTCGTTTTTGCTAGTCATGAGCACTGAATTGAAATTAATTCAAAGTAAAAAAACGGAAAAGAAATTTGATACACAATTAACTAAACCTTGACATAACTGGCTATTTTCTTCTGTTTCTTCCCTATTGTATGTTCCTTTCATTTTGTCTCTTGCAATATATGATTATGTAATACTAATCATTGCTATCTCTATACTCTCGTCCATCTCCATTGTGACATCATTTAGATCCAATATCTTTTTCTTGTTCATAAATATTACATTGAAATCACTGCTTAAATGAACATTATAATTGATACTAAGTAAGAACTAACTAATAAAGACAGAACGAGATAACACAAAGTCATCACTAATGTATATTCCAATATCCGGTTCATAGTTACCAAATAGAATCTTATTTTTATGCATACATGTAAAATTCTAAATAGATTTTAGTTTCAACAGATTCAAATGTTTTATAAAATTGTTCAAAGTACTTTTTTCCTTGTAATTACTGTTGAGGGTTTTAATCTCTAAGTGTTATATGTTTCATGGAAATTGAAAAAACTATGTTTTTAGTTATAGTACATAAAAATATAGAAAAAAAATGAGGATGTATAATGTAAAAATAGTCAAATGATAACAAATGGAACATAAACATACCTCGTAGCAAATTTATTTAACAATATTTGTTCTACTTGTGTTCATCTTCATTGCTCTGACGATATGAATTAGATGAAATATAGATAAATAAGAAATAAGAGGTTCTAATTTCATAGCATGGAAAGAATTTAGATGTTACACCTATACAACAGTATCATATCTTGTATAAGTGTGTCTAACACTATCACATTATCTAGTTTTTGAACTCCGTACCTCATTGCTACAAGATTGTAACAAATATTATATAAATGTTCTAAGTATTCGCATATAGAAGAAACAATGCATTGTTTACCTGACAAATATTCTACACATTTTGCACCTTTGTTCAAAATGAGGCTTTCAAGATAATCCCTCATGCCATGCCACTACTAGAACGACATTGTACAATTCGGATAAGAAATCTATTTGTAACCAACTCCCTTGAGAAGTGATGGAACATGCATTTGTAATGTGTATGCTAAAAATATTTCATGATGAACACCTAGCAAATGCTCCTATTGACAACATAATCAAAATTAATGGCTAAAATTGTCACGCTACCTTATAAATATTAAACATATGTATTAAATACTAAGAAAAGGAAAGTCTCATTTGGAAAATGAAAAATTAGAAATAAGTCTTCCAGAAACTTGAAAATCTTTTTTAAATTTACAGAAGAATAGTGATATTTAACATTTTTCCGAAACTATAGTTAATATGCGAACATAAATAATTGATAGTCGACACACTTCGATGTGCGAATAGAAAAAGTTGTAGTAAAAAATAATCGATAATCAAAGGGATTTGATCATGAGGCAAGTGCTAGAGTCCCTAATGAGGCAGATAATTATAATTATAATAATAGTAATAATAATTAAAAACTACGCAAAATAATGAATAACCAACATGTTTCGACCTCGAAGCAATTCCTACTAAGAAAAAAATATCATTAAATAAATTAGATTTGCTCATAAAGTTAAAGTTAAATGTGATTTGGTCATAGTCAATGCTTCATTGTACAAAGTAAAAAAGGCACTTGTTCCAAACTATTAATGTCATACACAAAATTGTCATAAGTGATGCTATGTGATTTGATTATCATAATAATTTTTTTGTATGTGTCATACCCATACTAAAGAGGAAGTCCTTGAGGATTTTTCATAATTATTAAGGTCCCAGGAATGCCTTGCCTTAAGAACAATATCATTAGCATAAAGAAGGGAAAGGATGATGAAAGTTCCACACAAAAAAAGTTCCACATAATGAAAGCTTTGCACAAGGAAATCTCTGGACAATGAAACACGCTACTAGAATTATGCTTCAGTTGTTTATTGGGAAACACTGTAAGATTATTAGTTCAAAGTACATGCTAAAACTAAAAACATTCATGGTTATTGATAAAAAGGTTACATTGTGTAGAATTCTTAAAGATAATATTGAACCTTAATACTTGTTTAACGTCTCTAGAAACCAAGCAAAATCAAAGCTACCAATGTTAGATTGCTATTTTGTTTAATTAGGCTAGTTTTGTGATATGAAAAGGAATGAGCAAGGTTATGGGAGAACTACACCAGAAAGACTAAGCAAGAAAAATTGGGAACAAATATGTGGAAGTAGCTTTGAAATATTAATTTAATATGAAATATGGGAAAAGGAACACAAGTATAAAATATGTAGTTAGAGACAATGATACACAATGATAACTTTACTAAAGATGTGCTTATGTTGGATTTATTAAAATAAATATTTAAACATATATTTAATAACAAGTATAACATATATAGTTAGAGACAATGGTACACAATGATAACTTTGCTAAGAGTTATGCTTCTGTTTGATTTTTTTTTTCCTTTTTTTCTTTTTTTTCACTTCTGGTTTACGGATACCCATGGTCACTGGGTAGCCGCTACGTCCAGGGTTGTTAAACACTGAGTGGACCCCACCCGAAGGGGATCAACACCCCTCGACCTATTTACTGACCCGACCCCAAGAGCTTTCGGGAATTAACCCTGTGACCTCCCGATTGGCGAGGCACTGATTTGACCGATTGAGCTGACTCTTGGGGCGTCTGTTTGAATTATTCTCATTTGATTATTTTATCACATTATATAGCTCTGTGATTGTTTTGCTATATCTTTTATGTACTATGTAACATGTAATGTTGTATACTGAAGGACACACAAAATTGTATACAAACATACAAAACACTATGGAAAAATGTTTATGTTCCCTTCCTCACAAAACCATTCTTTATCACAAAAAAAGTATTTCAATTAATATTGCATAGAATTGAGAATAAAAGCACCACCGTTCCATTTTTGTTCAATAATAGAAAATATAATTTTTTCAATTGCGTTGCATCAATGTTTTCCAAACAGTTTTCCACGACTAATTCCTAGTTTGAAAGTTTATCCACTCCACAACTTGCCTAGTTTTCATCAAATCTACCATTAATATTAATTAATTATGTATAAGCATATTAATTATGTTTCCATAAAACTGAAAAGAGTCTTTCCACTCCAAAACTTGCCCCATTTCCTTTGACTATGTTATATCCAATTACTTTTCATATACCAAACATAATAGATAATTGTATTAATGATCCACATAATCTTTAATCACTTCACACAATGTTCCACATCTCCACATAATGTCAAACTCTTGTACTTACCACACACCCTTTCTCCATATACAGAAATAATAGCAGTCCTTGCCCCAACACCTCTTTGTTGCTTATGTAGGGGACCTGTAATCCCATCTATTCTCCCAAATTTGGACTCTTTAAGCAATGCACATAATGTGTCAACATTACTTGTTCCACAACTCCACATAATAATATAAGAAAATTAATATAAGTGATAGTACGACCTTAAAGTTAAAGTTAAGTTTGATTTGGTCATAGTCAAAGTTCCATTGTGTGGAGATTTCACTATGTGGAGAAAGCTTACCATCCATAGTAAAAGCTTTCATTGTAATCTTCACACGATGAAAGCCTCACACAAAAAAACATTCATTGTAAGCTCCACACCATGAAGGTCTTGCACAAGAAATATCCACACAATGAAACATTGATCCCTACAACTCTAGCTTCCCTCCATACAATGAATAAATGATTATGATCACAAAATCAACGTGCATTCTTTCTCTACACAATGAAAGATTTCATTGTAATCCCTACACCTTTGCACAATGAAACATTGATCCCTGCAACTATGGCTTCCTTTCATGCATTCATAATGCATTCATAAATAAGTGCAAAGTGCCAAGTGACAAGAAGCATTTTAATTGTGTGTAGTGCAAAAGAACAATGAATGTTTTCTTGGTGCGGAATGTGGAAGTGTAGTTGAAAATTTTATTGTACGTAGCATTTCTCTTCCTTTGCTTATCTCTGCACATAGTTGTTGTCAACGCCTTCACACTTTGCGCATTTCGATGCCCAAAAATGTGGTTTAGAATTATAACGAAATACTAATATTTTTTTATACATTGTGTGAAATGTAGAGGTGTGTATTCATACATTGTGTGGATTTATACATTGTACTAAACATATCTAATAATTAAAAGGATACTTCATTTGATATTAGATGCTAAGGTTGCAATGCAGAAGAGTATTCAATGTTTTCTTTGTGCATAGTGCAAACGTGGAGTTGAATTTTCTTATCTTCACACAAAGATCTTGTTGTCACCTCCAAACTTTGCAAATGTATCTCTTCAATAATGTGTCTTAAATATTAAGGCTATATTTACTTTTTCAAGGCTTGCATTTTCTCGTTATTCAAAAATGTACACATTTCTACAATTTTTCATTATTTGTGTGTTTGCATAAGTGCAACAAATGCGGAATGCAAAGGGGTTGTGTCTTATAATTATAACAAAATATCAAGATTTTTTGACATGTTGTATGAAATTCTAATCTGTGGTTCCATACATTGTACTAAAAATATTTAATAGTTATGCATTAAAAGGAGGATTCATCTGATATTAGAGCAGGGCCCACATTTTCTCATGCGCAATGTGGAAGGGTAATGAACATTTTCTTTCTACGAAGTGTAGAAATGGAGTTGAAACTTTTATTATACAAAGTGCTTCTTCACTTTTTCTTATCTCCACAAATAGATTTTGTCAACACCTCCGCACTTTGTACATGTGGCTTCCCAACAATATGTATTAGAATTATTGATGGAGGAGCATCTCATATTTTAAATCTATGTAATTATTTAAATTGGGAAATCTAGAATTTTCTAGATTTTGGAATAATCCTAGAATCAATCATAAGATTAGGAAGTTAGGATAGGTTCCTAAAGTTGAGAAGATAACTCTCAACTTCCTCCAATTATATAGGAAGAAGTTTCTCTTGAAGAGATTTGAGAGATTTCTTCCACCCTAAATAAATTGCCATGTAATTGTTTGTAAAGCCAAGCTTTTGGAGTGTGATTTAACAAATGAAATGTTTTATTGGGTTCAGCCTTTGAGTGCTATACAAATTATAAAAAAAATCATAGGTGTGGAAACCTTCATTATGTAGAGGGTGAGTGAAAGTGTGGACTATGGAGGGGAAGTCAATATTTTCATTGTGCAAAATATGAAGGGGGAGTCAATGTTTTTATTGTGCGGAGTGTGGAGGGAAAATGAACAATATCCACACCGCAGAGGAAAAAAAAGATGATTCGAATTAACAAATGCTCTCGCACTCAATATATTGGCACACTCTTTCTTCCGCATTTCCTTTACAACCTCTCTTTCTTAGCAAATAATAGAATTAGACTTCCTTCACAAATGACAGAATTGATATTTTGTGCATGCCTTGACTTCACATATTAAATTAGTCCTCTGCGAAGTGTGGAGAAATATAGCTTATTCATACACATTAAAAGGAAATTTAATATTTCATAATAATAATTAAGTATTTAATGCATAATTTTGAATCACAAATGCAAGCAAATAAACATTACAATTCATTCCAAATAAAAAACCAATGGCTTTAAGTGAGCTGCACAAGTTCATTGTGTGTATTACGAAGCGCAGTAAACATTTAGATTGTACAAATTACGAAGGAAAAATGAACATTTTAATTGTGTAAAGTTTCTTATGTTTGCACATACTCCTGAAATTGAATTGTGTTCAAGAAAAGAAATCCAATTAAATAGCCAAGTCTAAAATAATTAGGCCACAGTCGCCCAGGAGATCTCTAGTGCAATAGATATATGGATTTTTTAAAGAAAATAATTAGCAATACTTAAAAAAAAGAGGAGGGGGGGGGGGGGGGGGAGGGATAAGCCAAGATATATTGCAGAGGAAGGAGAGAGGGTGTGGAAAAAGGTGTATTGTGAAGGGATAGTCAACGTTTTCATTGTGCGGAATGGGAAGTAAATAATGAAATACTTTCTCGCACTTTAACATTCCATACAAATTAAAAAGATTAAAACTTCTTATATTTTTCAAAATGTGTCAGTGATTGCATAAAATAATTTACATTGTTATCTTCAATCAATTTAAATAATAGAAATGGGACATACAATAAGCGATCTTTTTTAACAATAACATTTCATTTTGCGTGAAGTTCTTATTCTGCTTAAGATCAAAACATTTTATATCAAACAGTTGTATACCTGGAAATCGAAATTGCATAAAATCATTATATCAATTTCATTTTGAAATAAAGAAAAAAACTTCCATTATGCACAATAGAGAGATACGTGGAAAGCACAATAAAATCCTTTCCCATACTACTGTACTCTGAACAAATTTAAAATATTAAAAGAATCAACATTATTCAAGCTTCATAGCAGACAAAAGTACTAAAATTAAAAAACTCTTAACTATATTATATTATGTATTCTTGGAAAATGTATGTATGACATATTACAGGAGCTCAAAGTACAATTCTCGAGCATTAAGCAATACAATCACAGTAACAAGAATTTTATCGAGATTCAAATTTCAATCATCATAGCTATGATTAAAATAGATAAAATACATGGAACATATATCTAAAGTTGTTATCAACCATTAATTCTAACTATGATCAGTGAGAAAACATTAGATACAATATAAAAGTTAAAATTATAGCCTCGAATACTTATCTTTTAATGTTTTTGAGTAGTGTCACAAAATTCAGATGCATATAAGATCTTATTCAAAACATTAAGAACTTTGATTCTGAGCAAAATTCACTTATATCGATAATGAAAATGCTCAACTACTTAGCTCATCAACTCATTTACTATGTTATTCTGGCATCTTATCTTTAACTATCTACTCTTGCATTTTAGGAAAGTAAATGCATTCTTCCCAATGGGGACTCATATTGGGCTCCCATGAACCGTAATATGGAAAAAGGAAACTACAAAAGAAAACAAGGAACTACATTGAGCAACTAGACTAGGTGACATTAGTGCAATTAACAAATCCCAATAACTAAATACTAGTAAAAAAGAATGAATGTGTGGATATTTAAGGATACTTACAATATGTGAAAGCATATATGCTAATTGTTTCACTATCGGCTATCTTCTGAATTCGTGACCTTTTGAAAGAATGTCTTCAACATAAATTTATTGAAATATTACACTAGATTGATTGTAATCTCTAGCGTAACATGTTAATTGAATATCTTCTTTTCGATCTCCATGGCTTCTCTTTGGATCTCCTGATGTTGTCTCTTCTTCCATAACTGCATCATACTAGATTTGGAAACAATATAGGCTCTTACTTATTGAATTCTCTTCATTGTTTCCATTTCTTTAACTTTTCTCTCACACCACTTCCTCTTTCCCATATATGATCATTATATTAGCTTGATCATTACTAGTTATAGATATAGATCGCTACACTTTTGTGTGGAACGTGTGTGAAATCGTTAAATCTTGAACATGAAATCATTAGCACGTGAAATCATGTGTGAACATGTATGGAGCCATTGACTCTTTTATATCTTCCAATTCAGTTATTAGCGTATATTTTTTTATCAATTTAGAATTGTGTATGATGCATGGACTATTTAGATCTTGAAAAAATTGCACTGCCTTTATAAACACAAATCTTCTTCTATTATTTATGATTTCACATTCGGAAATCATTTTTTCTAGCGTACTAATTCTTTTAGACCATCCAACATTGATTTGCTTCATTTGATTAGCATTTGGGAGTTCTCGTTTTTTTTTGTCCATATAAAAAAATAATTCAAGGCTTTGACTAAAAGTAAGTAAGTCATTGTTAATGAAATGCTTGTCCTTGTTAACAATACTTTTAACTAAATAAAAAAATGAGTTGATTTATTGTGCTGTAGTAGCATATTAGAAACTTCTTTCCATGCATGTTCAATGATTTCTAATCTTTGACATATTAGTGACGATAGGAGATTTAATTGCATTAAGGAGTATCAAAGATTGATTAGATCCATGAGATGTGCTAACAATGGAAATTATAGATGGAAACATTTGTATTGTGAGTAGAGACACAACAAAGGACCCGGATTTATAGCATGTTCTAGATTTTCTATTCTTCCTTTCAGTATCATCTTCTTTGCTTCCTATTTCTCAATAGACACTGCAAGTGTGTTGCCAGTAGCTTGATGGAATCCCATGAGTCCATTGGCTACAATTCTAGACAAATCTACATTCGTTTCTACTCTATTAATAATTTTTTTACTATGCACCCTTACTTTTTCAACTTTCAATGTCTTATTGTCCTTGTTATAGTTTGCATCTTGAAAAGTGGCAAGGTGATCATCAAAAGTAGAATATTCTTTAGAAATTTGCTCTGTTATTTTATGATTTTTGACCAAACAAGTAATGCCCAATTAGTTAGCACAACACTCTCAATTTTCATGTTCATAGTTTATTCAATGCTTCCTATTTTTAGGGGATTTTTGGATTTGATCAATTTAGTGATGTGTTTTTTTTCTTCTGGAATGAATGTTCGATGAGGATCTTTGTCATCATTGCTAGCTAATAGCTTACTATGAATAAAATTTGGAATTTCAGTATCTTTTCTCTTTCTTTGACTCGAAGATGAATTCAGACTAGTTGCAAATATGAAAGTTGAAGATTGTTGCAGAAGGTTTCTGCCTCTTTTCTTGTACCTTGTTTCACTGTTGATGCTCGCTTCTTCAATAATTTCTCTAGTACTCATTTCTGGTTCTTGTTTGTTGCTTGGAGCACTGTGACTCTCTTCGATTTCCTTCACAACTATTGTAAATAAGCTCCTGGATTTAACAACATGTAGATGTGCACTAAATCGGCCTTTTAGATCAAAGCCTTACCACACTTCAACTTCTTTTAAATTAAAAAAAATGCGAAGACTTTGCAAGCTCTGCAACATGACTTGCATTCTTCACAGTTACTTGTCAATTAGTAAATGGAGAAGAAATATATTCTTTTTCTTTTTTCTATTGAAATATAGCTATCCCATCACGATATTATCTACATACCTCAGCAACAAATTACCTGTCTATGACAATTATTGGAAGCAACAATGGTTTATGTCAAAACCCATAAATTCAAATAACAACATTATTTTCTCTTTCTTCATGTATCCATTTCCCCACAAGAAAAATGGTATTGGCTATATATTCGATGTGGCTCTTGTCAAGTTATCATGTAAATGACTTGCTTTATAATATATCTTGGATTAGACAAAAGTTTGAAACAACATCCTGCTTCCACAATATAGAATACCAGAACTACATCGGTTCTTCATTAAAATTGAAGTTAGGTTTATGCGGAAAGTCATGAAAGACATGATTCAAGATGAGGGATGTTATAAAATATGGCATCATGAAGAATCTATTACTTTTGAATCAATTCACTATTTGGAAAGCTAGTTCATTTGAAATAAAATCAACCTAGTCGAATAAACATTTTTTATATATGAATAATAGAGCACATAGAGAATGGATTTTGGGACATTGGTCATAGTTTCTTGGCCCGTCACAAAAGCACAATGCCAACATAAATCTCTAAAAAACTATCTAAGAAAATAAATATCTAGAATGGAAAGATTAGAAGGAACCTGATAAGTTGGAAAAATGAATCCTTGAATAATGTTCATGTTGCCTTCTTGTGATTCCAAAAAACTATTTCCTTCTGACAATTTTAAGCATATATTCAGGTTCGGTAGCTTGAATATGCATCTAAATTCCTCCAGAGTTAAAAGAATAAGAGTATTCTTGGCTACTAACATAATTTTTCTCATCTTTGAATCAAAATTATATGTGCACAAATAAACGATTTCTCTAAAATCAAACACTTCCAAGTTGCATGCAACATTCACTAATCCACTAGACCAAAGCATATTGCTATTATTGTCTTCCATTGACAGATTCACATATCGTTGATACATAGCCAACCACTGAAAGTTATGATCAATAAGTGCAAGTGAGTTAATTGAATTAGTGCAAATAAATTCTTTCCTTCCTCTAGTATCCATCTCTGCTTTGTACTTTTAAAATATTCTATCAACTAGTAATGTTTTTAATGTCGTTTAATTATAGATTTATCGATACACTAAACAATCACCAACTATTATTATTTTGCATATTAAATCTATTTTACAGGGCACTCTCAATAAATAACAATTCAAAATAAAAAAGTCGACTTTTACAGAAAGTAGTGGAAATAATTCACGTAGTCTAAACATGCCACAATTTTTCCCTAAAATCAATAGAAATTCCAACATGATTTTTAGAAAATTTCGCAGGAATTTATGTAAAATTGGGTTACAGTTGGAAAGCTTCAGGATTTTGGGTACTCCAATGATTGCTGATGGTGTTGAATCCATTTTTTGCTACAATAAAAAACCAATTCAAACACTCCCATAGTTAAATTGTTTGAAAAAAATTGTTGGTTTCTGGCAAGAAATTCATTGTTTGGGCGAAATTGTCGCCTTATTAAACACGACTAAAACGAATCTCAAACTGATAACACTAGTTTTGTAATTTTGTTCTTTTTTTATTTGTGTTATTTGTTACTATTATGCATGTGAAATCTATTTGACATGACCCTCTCAATAAATAATAATTCCAAACAGTAAAGCCGACATTTACGAGAAGTAGTGGAATAATTAAAAAAATTTGTAACTCTAAAACCATATACTTCATGTGCTTCACACTTTTTTGTTGCTTTAATATCATCGATATACAAACAAAACTAAATGTGAATTTATTTTATTTTATTCATCTAATAATGACAACTAGCAATCAAGCTATCAATAATAACTCTATATCAAAATGTATGCAAGGAGAGCTGCAAACAAACATATATCACAAAATGAGTTCATAGTTCGATTGGCACCCACTACTACATTGATTTCAATTTACACATGGCAACATTTACCTTTCTCGATTATCTGTTGACTCGCTCTCACCGAAAGAATACTGAAACGTCTTAGTATTGAGTTAATGTCACTATGCTGAAGATGAAAATGTGGAAAGCACACTTCAAACAATGACATCTTTTTTTGGTTGTACATAATGCTAGTTGTAATTTGAGATTTTTTTGTTTGCGGTGTGCCTCTTTCGCATTCATTACAAGAAATATTATAATTTACCAGGCATAATATTCCATGGTATGTGCTTAACATGAATTTTCGGACCCCGCACAATGGATGAATTTGATATAGTAAAATAATATATAATATTGCACAGTATTAACCCAATATGAATTTTTAGACTCTACATAGTGTATGAATTTGCACCTCCATATGATTGACCACATGTGCGGAATATGAAGGCGTAGAGAAAACAAAGCAGAGTTTCCTTGCATTGTGCACAATGCCAAAGTGTGAATGCAACAATAACAACAAATAGCCAAAATAATTGCCAATTTTTTATTTATTTTTGTCTGAATTATGATAAAATGAAAAAAAAACATTTTGTATGTAGTGCCAAGGTGCAAATAACAATATTTGTCCATTAAATATTCATTATTATCGTGCGATATTAAATTAAGTGTCTTTTTAATAATGTGAAACGGTGTTGCAGAGAGAGCTTTATTACATTTACATTAAATTATTGAGACTTTAAGCAAAAACCTAGCATTTAGTTAAAACAAAGATAAGCTTCCTCTACATAATAAAAGATGCACACAATGAATTAGTTTGCTATAATTATGGTTCTCAGTTTGCTAAGTGAAATCTTCCCTACATGCTTTCAAAAATGGTTGAGTTTTCTTTCATAATAATATCATTAATTTTTTTTGCAATTGATAACATTTATTATTAAATAAATTTGATCTCATCATAAAGCTAAATTAGTTTAATTTATATTTATGATATTATATTTTTAAATTTAAAAAAAAACTTTCATGCAAAGGAAGCTTTCAAGCAAATTTAATGCCCAGTTCGGACAAGGAATCTGCGCACCAATGAATAGGTTCTAATCTTGCACAAGTTCTTAAATTCTCATTTTCTTTAAGTAAAGAAAATGTACATGTGTATAACTTAATTACTTACAAAGACTAATTTGTCTTTGAATATTGCAAAATGAAATATGGAGTTCTTTGCAGAACACTTTGAAAAATAAAACCCAATATAGTTTAATGTATTATTATGACATCTTGTTTTAACATGAGAAAAATAATTTATTGTGTCATAAATCCCTGCCTTAGAAATTGATAGAATTTATTATTAAATAGATATGATTTAGTCATGGTGAATGTTTCATTGTGTGGAGCTCTCACTCTGTGGAATAAGCTTACTTTGCGCAATGAAATCTTTCATTCTAAGCCTTGCACAATGAAAGCTTCACACAATGAAAGATCTACAAACATTGATTCCTACAACTCTAGCTTTTGTACATGCATTTATAAATAAAGAGAACTAAAACAAATTAATTAGTCTTTGTGCCTGAGTAGCTTTGAACAGTAACCAACATAGTTACTGTAACAATAATTGTATTTAGATTCAAATGTTAATCACTATAGCTATGATTAAAATAATCACTACAAATGGAATAGATATCTGAGAACCAAAACTCTTGCTACACGCTCATTTTCATTATAAAGAGAACTAATACATAGTAATAAGTGTTTGTGCTTGAAAAACCTTGAACAATAACCAACACAATTACAACAACAACAATTGTATTCATATTAAAATGCTAATCACTATAACTATGATTAAAATAAACATTTGCAAATGGAACAGATATATGAGAACCAAAACTCTTGCTAAATGTTCATTTTCATTGTCATCAATTACAGGCCATTACATAGAATATAAAAGTTCAAAAGCATAGTCTCATAAACTTATGTTCAATCAATGTTCTTGAAGAGAATTACATAATACAAACTCATGGTCCAAAAAACGGTCTTTTTTTGTGTAAATCATTTATCAAAATCCTAATACTTAAATAGTAAAAGTAAATGCAATTTTCCCATTGGGGACTGGGATTAGGGTCTTATGGACCATAATCTCTAAAACAAATCTACAGTAGAAAATAATAAACTTCATTTAGAAATTCGATTATTTCATGATAACGTACTCAGAAAAATTCAATAACTAAATACTATAAACATAAAAAATTAATGTTTAAAGATACTAAAAAACTCACAATATGAAAATGCATAGCCCATCATTGTTTGGCTGTTAGTTGTTTTTCATAATCACAATTTCTCGAAGTTATTATTTCACTTTAGCTTTTATGAAATCTTTCATTGGAGAAACAATAATGTCTTGTTTAACATGTTCATTGAATATCTCCTCTTCAATCTCTTTAGCTTCTTCTTGCAATTGTGAAGCCAAGGTAGAGTACTCTTCATTATCATTAACAAAATTAATTAGCCATTTGCTAATTTCCTCTATACTAAAACAAATTATCATCGAACTTTGTTCCCCTTGATTCTCTTAAATTCTCAAGATCAACCATTAGCCTATCTTTCAGGATTAATCTATACCCATATGTAGTGCACACACTATTTAAATCCTGAAAAGTCACTACCATCTTGAGATACGCACCATGTCTCCACATTCAGAAATAATGTCCTCTAATGTTTTGATTTTCTCAGACCATGTAACTTTGATATGTTTCATCCGATTAGCATCTGGGAGCCCCAGTTTCTCTTTTTCTAGATCAGATAGTAAATCAAGCTTGTTACTAAAAGTTAATAATTCATTGTCTACGAATTCCCTATCCCCCTCATGCTCACTTTTGACCAACTAGACATATGACTTACTTCTCTGCATTAAATGTCACATATTTAAATATGCTTTGCATCTAGATTCAATAACTTGTAATCTTTCATATATGTTACCAATAATATATGATTTTGCTGCATTAAGAATATTGATCAGTTTATCAAATCTATGAAATGTTTAGGGGCTATAAGTTGCCAATGGAGAGCCCTGTATTGCCATTGGAATCATAAACAAAGGACTTGGGCTCAGAGTATCTTCTAGCTCTTTTATTCCTTCCTTTAGCTTTAGATTTTCTACTTCTCATCGGCTAACAGAATTTTTAAGCATGTCACTAGTAGCTTGATGCAGTTTCACGGGCCTTAGTATTCCAACCATAGATAGATCAACATGTATTTCTACTATATTGAGAAGTGTAGCAAGAAAGGATCAATTTGATTCAGCCTTGGTCGAATTGAGAAAATTCGAAATTTCCACATCAATAAACAACTTGGAGGCAATTAATTGAGGTGACATGAATTTTTTCACTCATTTAGCTCAGTA
>APFE031075952.1:25738-52221 GCA_000404065.3 Pinus taeda | reverse complement strand
CACCTATAACCTTTTTTAAACATGAAACATGGAAAACTAGGTGCACTCGGGAAGCTGCAAGAAGCTCCAATTTGTATGCCATAGTACTAATATTTTGCAACACCTTGTACAGACCATAATACTTTGGTTATAATTTATTATCCTTCTTAGCTTGCTTGAGGGACATTTGTTTATATGTTTGTATTTGTACGAATACCCAGTCACCTACATCAAAACTTCTTTCACTGTGGTGTTGATCTTCCTATTGTTTCATTCTATTCTATGCCAACGTGAGGTTATCCTTTAAGAGTTGTAGAACTTGTTGTTGATGCTCGATGTGATGTTCCAATGCTTGAACCTTAGAATTTTCTCTTAAATATGATGTGATGATGGTGGATTAAATCCATAAAGTGCCATAAATGGGGTCATTTTTGCTGCAGTATGGAAGGAAGTGTTATACCACCATGCAGTCAGAGGAAACCATTTGACCCATTATGTCTGTTTATTAGATACAGAGCAATGAATATATCCTTCCAAACATTTGTTTACTATCTCAATTTTCCCATCAGATTGAGGATGATAAGATGAGCTATGAGCTAACTGAGTACTGAGACAAGAAAATAATTCTGTCCAAAAATTTCCAGTGAAAATGGGTTCTCTGCCCCATACAATAATCTTTGGGTTTCCATTTAGTATTTGAATTGTTTCCATAAATGTAGTAGAAACTGTACTGGCTTTAAATGGATGTGATAATGTAAAAAAGTGTGCATACTTGGTAAGTCTATCAACTACCACCATGATGACACTCTTTCCTCTGAACTTTGGTAAAACTATGATAAAATCCATTGAAACCTCTTCCTAATGTTGGCTTGGAATGGATAAAGGTTATAATAGACCTGGGGTCTTAATTGTTTGAACTTTATTTTGTTGGCAAACCAAACATTCTACCACAAACTTTTGAATATTTGATTTAAGGCCATCCCAAAAAATTCCTTCTTAACCTGTGGTAAGTTTTTGAAAATCCTGAGTGCCCTCCTAAGGGAGAAGTGTGCAATTCCATAAGAATCTTTTGTTTGAGTTGGGAATTCTTACATATGTATAAGCGATCTTTGTACCATAACGAATCATTTTTCCAGCTAAACGTATTAGATGTACTTGGATCTTGTTGTAACTTTCGAATGAGTGCCCACACTTCTTCATCATTATTCCATTCCTCCCTTGCTTCGTTTATCCATTCTGATTGGATAATAGAAATGGCGCACAACAATGCTTCCATATCCTCATCCTTTCTTAAGAGTGCATCTACCACAACATTTTTCTTTCATTTTTTGTAGATGATTTCAAAGTCATAAACCAACATCTTTGTGACCCATTTTTGTTGCTCTTCAGAGGATAATATTTGTTCTAAAATGTATTTAAGACTATCATGATCCATTTTTACCTTGAAGTGTCTTCCCATTAGGTAGGGTAGCCATTTCTTTAGTGCGTGTAGTATTGCCAACATTTCCTTCTCACAAATAGCTTTCTGTAAGTAATTTTCCTTGATTGGATGACTTTCGAAAGCAATGGGTATTTCATCTTGCATTTAAACAACCCCAATTTCATTTCCTGAAGCATCATATTCCACAATAAAGGTTTTTATGAAGCTCGACGTAGCTAAGATAGGTGCTTGGAACATTGCCTCTTTAAGATGTTCGAAGGCCTTTGTTGCTTCTAGAGTCCATGACAATGCATCTTTCTTCAATAATGTTGTTAGAGGTGCTGCTATTCTCCCATGATTCTTAACAAACTTGCGATAATACCCTATCAATTTGATAAATCCTTGCAAATTCTTTATGGATGTGGGGATTTTCCATTCCTTAATGGCTTTAATTTTGCTAGGGTCTACCTTAACACCTTCATGAGATACAATATGACCCAGATATTCCACCTCTTGTACCCCAAAGAAACATTTGGAGCTTTTTGCACATGATTGTTTCTCATCCAATAGTTTGAGCACCCTATCAACATGTTGAACATCATCCTTCCAAGACTTGTTGTAGATTAGTATATCATCACAAAATACTAACACAAATTTTCTAAGGAAGGGTTTGAAAATGGAATTCATCAAACCTTGAAATGTAGAAGGTGCATTGGTAAGGCCAAAAGGCATGACCAAAAATTCATATTGACCCTCATGAGTTCTAAATGTTGTTTTTGGAATGTCTTCAGTCTTCATTTTGATTTGATGATATCCTAAACGAAGATCCAACTTGGTGAAGTAAATTGATCCATGTAATTCATCCAATAATTCATCAATGACAAGAATGGGAAATTTATCTTTAATAGTGAGCTTTTTGAGCTCCCTATAATCCAGACACATGTGCCATGATCCATCCTTCTTGTGCACCAATACTACTGGAGCAAAGAAAGAACTTTGATTAGGTTGAACTATACCATCCTCTAGCATTTCTGCAACCATACGTTCAATTTCATTTTTTTGGGCATAGGTATATCTGTACGGCATGATGTTTGGAGGAACACTTCCTGGAATCATATGAATAGCATGATCATGATCACGAATAGGTGGGAGACCTTTGGGAGTCTCAAATACCTTGGAATGATTGTCCAAGACTTTTTGGATATCTGCCGAAATAGATGATTTTGATGTGGGAACCTCTAGCGAATATAATTATGCAATTACATCTCGTTGTTCCTTATTTAAAAGCTTTGTCATACCATTAGAGCTGATTCTTTCTCATTTCCTTGCAATATCCCTTAATTCAACTTCCTTTCCTTCCACACAAAATTTCATGAAAAGTTCTTGAAAATTGAAAGCTATTGTACCCAAGGATTGTAGCCATTGGACTCCTAGTACAACATCAGCACCACCCATTGGAATGGAAAGTATTGGGCTATTCAATACATATTCTCCCATAGATAGCTTAATATTATGGCACTTTCCAAAGAAATTTATGGTTCCTCCACTTGCAACCATCACTTGATACTTTGGTGCTGGATATAAGAAGCAATTCAATTCCTTTGCTATCTTACAATGAATAAAGTTATGGGTACTTCCCAGATCAATCAACACTATTACCTTTTTCTTCTTGATATGTCCTTCTATCTTGATAGTTTGTGGAGTGGTAATTCTAGCCAATGCATTACAAGAAATGATCGAATTCATTTCTTATTTATATAGGATTTGTTTCTGGATTATATCCTCTTCTTTTGACATTTCTTGTTCCTTTTCTTCCTCCTCTTCACAATCTATGTAGAATAATTTCTTTCAGCACACTTGTATTGACCTTTAAGTGTATTGCTATCACACTGTAACAAAGCCCTTTTTGCTATTTTTCTTTCATTTTGTGGTGTCACCTTGTAGTTTGGAAGGCTAGGGGAAACACACTTCATTCTTTATAGTTGTGTAGTGGTAGGCTTCCTTGTGCCATAAATTTGCTTTTCCATTTCTTGCTAACCTGATGCCTTCTCCAATGAATCAGGGGTTCCCAAAGGCGAACCTTCATGTTGGAATTTAATCCTTTTAAAGTCCATTATTGAACACACTCAATCCTATTGCTCCTCATGGAATATATTTTACCCTTATGTTCAATTTTTGGAGTCCTCAATGTGCTCCATCATTGAACCCCTTTTGTTTGAAGATTTATCAATTTGCTAAAAAAGGTTTGCGTTTGTATCCTCATAATGTGCTATCATTTCTTCTGTAAAAATTGCCCAAGTGACAATTTGTTTACGAGAGCAAAGCCATAAATACCGTACAAATTGATTTGGTTCCAAATATAAAGTTGCAATGCGTACCTTTTGTGTGTTTTTCACATTATGGAGATCGAAAAATTGCTCCTTCTACAGTATCCATGTTCCAGGATCCTTGCCATCAAACTTTCTCATATTGATTTTTGGAACATGGTGGGTCTTTAATCCAACATTAGAGTCTATGAAATCATGATTAACATTTTGTTTGTTCTCATCATGAGTTTCCTTTACTACCTTTCACCATTAGTGACCATTTCTTGTAGCAACTTATTCAAGTTTATCTTCAATTCTTCCATCTTATTGTCAATTCCAGTCATCTTAGCTTCTACGCATTTCTTTAAATGATCCATCTTAGCTTTCACACGATCCATATTAACTTGCATGCCATTCATATTAGCTTCCACGCCATTCATCTTGGCTTCATTTACCCTCAGCGAGAGTGAAATTTGTTGTACTTGGTCTTGTAATTTTGATATATCATGTTGCATTTCTTCCTCTTCTTCACGAGTCATGCTAGATCTTTTAGGTTGCTTACTAGGTGTTTCCTTTTCCTTTCTTCAAGGCATTAATTAATGCTAATAATTCTTCACTATTCCCTTTGAATTCCTCCAAACTAATTTTTCAAACCAATCTTATGCAAAATTCAAGAAAAATACACACTTTGTTTTTCACTTTGTAAGAGCTCGATATTGAATCTATTGTATCTTTGTAAATGCTGATCTCAAATATCTGAAATCTCATCCTACAGTAGCCCTTTGAGTCTACTGTCTAACTCTACAAGTCTGATCAAGATTGGATTCTCCAAGGAAGAGTTACGCCAAATCTCCCATGACGACCTGATTATAGAATAGTTCAGTAGAGTGAACATGTACGATGTGCCATGTGTCACTGTTTCAACCTTAGTACCTGAAACTGATACACAAACAACTACACGTTGTCCTCTTTCTAAAAATTCTTATGAAATTTCAATCTTATGCTCAAAACAAAAGTTATGATGATTTTCCTTGGGTCACCTATTTGGAATGTAATTCGGGAGTCTGTCAAAATGATAACTTCCTCAGATCATATCTCCGCAAATATAGAGAGACAAGCTCTAAAATTTGGACCCAAAGTTCAGAGCGATTTTGGCCCAAATGGTTTTTTTTAGCTTTTGAATTTTGCAGAAAAAATCTATAGCAAAAATTCCACGATGCCCTGTTTGGAGCAGTGAAACCCTAGAATCCAAAGCTCTAATACCAATTGTTAAGAAACCAACTCACAAAAAGATAGAAAAGATAGATCAACGCCTTAGAATTCAACTTCTTCAAGGGGGAAACCTCCTTTACATTACACAAATGAACAATTCTTCGATGATACAAATGGCTAAACCTCCCTTCTATATATAAGAGTCTAAGGGGTCACAATGTAATCAAGCCGACATAACAGTAATAACATAAGGGCACAAAAATAACAATATTGGGTTTCTATAGGGAATACTAATAACACTATGGGGAAAATAAGGGCACAATAATAACAATAAGGGACACAATGACATTAGTAATGGGGGAATCACTAGTATTATTGGGGCCTAACAATCTATCCAATATGTCATGGACATGTTGGCAGATGTGTTGAATGTGCTTAATGAATCTATTAGCCCAGTCAGCTTCAGATTGGACATGAGTTGAACCTGCTTGAGTAGCTGCAAATGGTATGGCCACATCAATGGGACATAGTGATTAGAATCCCAACCCACCTGAAAAGGGTTGTGGGTAGTTTAGCTATGGAGAGCTCTTTTGTAGCTATGTTGGACATAGGGGAGTATTTCATCCCATCTACGTAGATGCTTCGAGTTGTATACATGCACAAAATGTGCCAAATCATCCTATTGACAACCTCTCTTTGGCCATCAGTTTGGCAGTGGAAGGCCATGGACTTAGTGAGCTTGGTATCCAACATCATCAAAGAGGCTTGAACAAGCAAGAAAGTTCTAGATTTTCACCTCCAAGATGCATTGTTATGCCACCTGGGAAACCTCTATGTTCCTACAAGTGAGTGTGCCAAGATGATTTGGGAGGCGCACTATAATCGAGTCGCTGAACATTTCAAATTAGAGAAAACAATCAGTCAATGCAGCAAAGATGTGACCACCTCGAAGTATCATGTCCACAAGAGTCAAGTATAGTTGTCAACACAATAACCAATGGTTGGATGAGATAGTCTGCAACATTATTGGAGTTTCTCTTCTTGTACTTGATTTTCAAATGGAACTTTTGCATATATGTGGACCATTTCTGATGGCAATCATTCCGCAACTTCCCTTGTGTCTCTATGAACTGCAGGGGTTGGTGGTATGTGTGGATGACTATTTCCCTCCCCATAATGTAATGCTTCCATTGTTGGAAGGCCTGCACAATAGAATACATATCTTTGTCATAAGTGGGATAATTTTGGACTGTATCTAAAAGTGTTTCACTATGATATTCCACTGAATGCCCCTGCAGGGTAAGAACTGCACCAATATCATAATCAAAGGCATCCGTCTCAATTTCAAATGGTTATTACAGGTCTGGTAACGTGAGCATTGGTGCAGAGAAGAGGCGATGCTTCAAATAGACAAACACCTTCTATTGGGATTCAAACCAAAATAACTTTTCCTTTTCTCTTCCCTTGGTGACTTGACTCAAAGGCCAAGTGATATGAGAGAATCCAAACATGAACCTGTGATAGAAATTAGCAAGACCCAAAAAGTTGTGGAGCTCTGTTAGAGTGGTTGGGGCTGACCAATCTCAAATAACTTGTATCTTGGTTGGGTCCACATGCACACCCCTCTCATTAATGATGTACGAACTTGGGTCATACAAAAAGTACATTTCTCCAAATTGGCATAGAATTTGTGTTGCTACAGGGTTTAGAGGACCTGTCGGATATGGTGTATATTCCCTTCCCAACTCCAGCTGAAAATCGAGATGTTGTCTAGGGACACTACCATGAATAATTTAGTAAAGGGCCACAATATGTCATCCATCAACCACATGAAGGTTGTGGGGGAATTATTCAACCCGAAAGGCATGCCCAAGCATTCAAAAATTCCCTCCTTGGATTTGAAGGAAGTCTTCCACCCATCGGAGGGTTCAATTGGTACCTAGTTATAATCGAACTTCAATTCAATCTTGTTGGAATATTCCCCCCCCCCCCCCCCCCCCTGAGCTGGTCCAAAAGGTCATCAATCCTTGGGATTAGATACCTATTCTAGACAATGATCTTATTCAATGCCTAATAGTTAATACATAGTCTCTAGGTGTCGTCTTTCTTTTGTACCAACACGATCGGGATCCTATAGGGTGATGAACTTGGCATTATGTGCCCTTTTTACAACATCTTCTAACTATGCATCTTAATTTCATCGTTCTCCAAAACAAAGTGTTAGTAGATCAGTTCGTTGGGTAGCGGCATGCCTATGGTTAGATCGATGGAGTTCTTGACCTGACGGTGTAGGGGTACCCCTATGGGTGAGGTGAAGATGTACTTGTACTCTTCCATGACCTTGTCCATTTTCCGTTGCCGTGTGGAGGAGCCTTGTCCAGAGGCTATGGATGTGGCCACAGTATTTTTCTTTCCCTGAGGGGGAATCATAAGGAAGACAAATTTCCTGGTCTGGGAAATGATCTTACTACATTACTTCAAAGAGATCAAAGAGATGTAAGTAGGTGGTGCTACCTCTGGTATCTTATATAACTTAATCCCAAAGAAATAATGACAGTGTGAGGCCTAGACTCATACATAGTATGACGCTTCTACAAGTATGGTTGGTCTAATAATACATCATAAAATTCAAGAGGAGCAACATCACACAGTACCTCATCTGTGAACAACTTGATGTTGTAGGGAAGGCGACACTATTGGATATCGCCATTGGTGAAGCCACCCGATGGTGTATGGTTGTGGGGGCCCAATCGCTTCACAACCTTTGCTGAAATGAGGTTTTTTTGACTTCTTCTATCGAAAATGAACTTCAGTGGAGAACCCTTCACCCACATCTAAGAGTGGAAGAGTCATTCCCCCTCCTCTGGATCTTTGGGCTTAATTCTGGATCTTGGTGGTGGCAATAGTGGCATTAGGCTCCACATCAATAATATGCTTCCATTTTTAATTCCCCTTATTGGTTTCTGACTCATAGTTGGAACATGCATCTAATTCGAAAGCCTTTAACTCGAACACTAGTGACTGCTTCGCTCAACACTCACTTATGTTGTGAGTGGAGCTCTTATGGAACTCACACCATATCCCCTTGTCCTTCTTTGTCATCTTGGTCTTGTTCTTTTCTTGTAGCTTCAGAGGGTTGTCCTGGGTTGCCCCACCTTGCATTTGTCCTTTGTTCTAGGGATTGAGGTGCCTTCCCCTTGCTCCAGATTCACATATCCGAAGTCTCACTTCTTCTGTTTAATTTTTTTCTTGATCTTGACAATAGATCGATAGGTGGTGCCAAGTGAAGAAATGTCTAGGAACTCCATCTCATCCTAGATGTACTTGTGCTGATAGCTATTGTACTTGAGTACCAAATGCTGCTCATAATCCTTGATACCAAGCATTGTGCGAAGGGTAAAATTGTTTTATGAACTCGAACACATCTTGGTCCCTTCCCTACTGCAATGTGGTCCACTTTATGTATTTATATCCATAGCTCCTGATAAGGTAATATTATTCCTTGATGGCATCTCGGAAAGAATTCCAAGTGGGTACAACTAATAACAATGAGGATTCCCTATCATCCTTTTGTTCACAATAGGTTTCCCACCAATCCTTGACAGGGGGGTGGAATTGAGGAGTGAAAAAGTAATCTTTTCCTAACTGGAAAAGTCATGAACTGAAAAATATCCTTCTAACATATTTATCCATCTATCTATGACATCTGTACCTATCTGGCCTTCAAATATGGGAATGTCAAAGTTAACTTGTACCTTAAAATGAGTGGCACCTACAAAGTGATTGTTAGATGAAGATGCATCGCTAGTGGGTAGCCGTTGAAGGATCTGGGTAAAGTTATCCATCATCGCATTCCTCCATTTCTCGAGGGCTTCCTCAAGGAATATTTTGAAAGGATATCCTTCTCCCTCATCTTTCTTTTCTTCTGCCATGGGAGGTCATCAGGGTTTTTGAGGCTAGTCTCGCAAAGGTTAAACCGGTTCGAGCCCTAATTCCTTATACCCTAACCTCGTTTTGGACATGCAAGGAAAAAGAGAGAAAGAGAAAATTTCTCTAATACCAATGATACTAAATTATGCAGGAACACAACAAAATACAGATATAAACATAAACAAAAAGATGTAGCAGAAATAAAACTTCATTTCAATAATATCAAAGAACTGAAATATACTTACATACATAATGGAAATAATCTAGCTCGAGTGATGATAGCTTATCTACGAGAATAGATGTGGTGGCTACATGCCTCTAAATTGTGTTACAATGAGGCTCAAGGGCATTTTTATTATTGATCAATAAAGGAAAATCATAAACAAATTAAAACCCTAACCCTAGGAGATGAAACACAAGGATTTTAGATAGTTGGGAAGGAAACTTCCCAGGGTCGTAACTTGGTCATATTATCTTTGTTTGGTGTGTACGATACCTCATTGGAAATATATCTATGAATACTACAAGATTTTATGCAAGCCCCTTCCTATGACTATAGGCCTACTAGAAACCTTAAAAAAATGTTGTTTAAGGGGTCAAAACAACTTTGGAAGTTTAGGACCTGAAAAACTGCTAAAAATAGTAAATGTGGCTATAGTCAAGGAAATAGATGAAACCAACTAGAGGTCTAGGTGGAATAGGTGGGTGGCCACCAATATCCACCTAGATCAAATCTTCTATCAGTACCATGTTTACAATTTTGTTAAAAACCTGATGTTTCCAATATTTGAATCTTAACCTATAATAACATCCTCTTCCTACAAAACTCAACAATATTGAATGCACACAGACATACAAAACATTGTCCCAAATTTTTTTATATTCCTTACTCCACACTCTCGTTCTCCTACAAATGTGACTATCACTTGTGTCAAAGATGCTACACACTACACACTCAATAATTAGTAATTGAACATACAAACACTAACATTTACACAAAGTAATGGAAATAAATCTCAAAATTCCAAAACCATCCTATCCATTTACTTAGCACTTTTCTACTTCTTTAATATGATTACTATACATGTCATAAGAAACATAAATTTACCATATAAAATAAATACAAATTACGTGTGATCATGAAAACCAACTAAGAGATTGTCAATAATAACTATGAATAGAAATATGTGCACAATTAATTTGTTTCAAATCTCAAAGTATTATTAAGGTTCTGTGTTTCCACACTCCAACCACCAATCACGAATTACTAGTTTATGCCAATAGTTGTGTGTTCAATGCATTCAAGTCAATTGATTTTGCTAGCAATAAGTGCTAATATTGCACTCTGAAAATAAAAATTAATGTCTTCAAGCAAGTTGTTTATGCCATTCAATATTGAATTAATATCGTCTCTTGATCAAGTTATGGTTACAATTTCATACTTTTCATACGATAATTAGAAACACCATTCAGACACTATTGAAGCTGTTATCACTCAGGAAAACCCTAGCTACAAGGAAAAACCATAAGGTAACCTCATAACCTCTTTTAGGTTGAAGCTGGCCCTTCAACCCAGAGAGGGATCTCTCTGTAAAAACTCAACTACCCTATGGTAATTGTAGTAGAAGGTTTTGTGAAATTGAGTTCAGGTGGCCAGATTTAGGTCTAGGGATAAATTAGTTGGATGACATTGGGCATAGAATCCAACTATTAAACAAATGAGATCACAACTCCAATGAGAAGGTTGTATAAAGAATGAAAGTCACAAGTTCATTGACTGTTTGGGAGATTTGGAAGAAAGAGGACTAAAGGAAAACAAAGTTTATAGATGACTAGAAAAATAAATATCAATGACCGATGATTTCAAGAGAGGAGCATCAAAGAAATCAATATCATAAAATAACATTGAAGACATTGAAGAAAACAATTATATAATAGAGAAAAAACTAACAGGGAGAAGTAACACATGAATTTCGTACTAACTTCCCATTAAACATTGTGAATACATTCAAGATTGCTCAAATATATTTAGAATACAAGTGTTTTTCCAATAAAAGCCGACCTCGTTTCAATATTTATAAACTGTTTATATAGAGTTTACATAACAATTTTCAAAATAATAGTCATCATATAATTACCGAAACTAAGATATTTTAAATATCTTTCAAGTTCATGTATGCAAAAGATAAACTTAAAAATATTACGCCTTTCCTGAAAATAACTATAGGAAAATATTCTTGTATTTAGGAAAAAATAAATATATGTTCAACTGCCTCCCTTGAAAGTAGAACATGACCCTAAACTATAGTTTAAGATATCTACTAGCATAACAAGCCCCTCTGCAACAATCCATCAAATCTGCTCCTTTTTCTTTCTCGTTCTTCTTCAATTATGTCGGAAAATCTTTAGCCTTCAAATCTGGAAATTGGTTCATTAATGTTGATCCTCTGCCTTTGAATTTGGAGTGGTTGAAGTTATTTTCACAAAACCTATTAGCTGCCCTTTCAAACTACCAACTCCTCTATTCTTTCACTCAATCTCGTAACTATCGACCCACACATCTTTAATTCTTTGTACTGTCTTATTAGAGAAATTCCACATCATTGAAATGCTCTAATACTTCTCATTCCCTTGGTGCTTAGTTCCTTTGGCATTTTCTTTCCCATATGACTAGGTCAGTGGCCATCGACTTAATGCCATATCAGAGCCCCCTTCATATCATAACTTCTGCGAGTTTCTGATTTCATATTGGCTCCTTTTTCTTAGCCCTCCCCACATTTCTCATCATAGGACTGAGAGTTGTGACCTTCTACTTAGCATTTAAGGTGCTAGGGCATTTTTCTCCTACTGGGGGCCATTTTTAGTGCTCTTGATTCTTTAAGTTCTTCTTGACCGTGTATCATCCTAATATCGAAGCCCCCTTATTGGAATTTTCCAATTACTAACATTTATACAGTGGAAACATCCTCAACCTTCGATATGCTGTCCTCCGACATCATCATTCCACGTGGTACCTCATGAGTTGTGATAGGTGTCACTTAGATTTGTCCCCTTACGTCCCTCAAAATGCCAAAATTGCATGCCACGTGTCATTTTTGTTGGCATTATGACACAGGTTTGGCACTATGGCACAGGTGTTGTCCTTGATGGCAACTCACTCAAAGGGCAGATCACAGTTCAGGCTCTCAGAATGAAAGAAAATAAGGTATATAGAGGTTCCTCTTAGCAAAGTCGCGTATACACGTGGGATAACTGATCAAAAGGCGCGCATGCGTATGAACGCACTTTCATGTGAAGAAAAGCGCGCACATGTGGGAAAATTTATGTTTGATCCATGGTATTTAGTCCAATATATCTAAACCTATGGTTTTGGTCCTTGGTATTGCATCCAAAAGAGTTGAACCCAGGTATTGGGTCTTAGGTATTGTTTCTCAATGGTTTTTGACCATGGTTTGAGTAAGGCCTAAGACTATAAAAGGGAAGGAGATCCTTTGGAAAGGGTATCGACTAAAGCGTTGAATATCTTAAGAGGAGCAAGATCTGGAATACTGGTGATTGGTTTATGGTGCATTACGGGATCTGAACGAAGGAGGAACCTGAGCGTTAAAAGATGGATAAGTTTTATTGATGGATCAAGATTTTAAGGCTTGAATAGTAGTATCTTTGTAACCTTTGATCTATTATAATTGGCACATGATTAGATCTATAAATATAATAATATGGGTATAACTGATGTCTGATTAAGTAAAAGGGTGAATTATCTTTATAGATCTATACGCAGGTTCGGCACAGCATAGGCGCGTATACACGCAGGTTTAGCAACTGTGGAAAGCGTATACGTTGGTTGGCATGATATAGCTGCTTATGTATGCAGGTTTCTACATGGTGAAGTAGTGTATGTCTCACGAAATATGCTTTAGCTGCTTCTGTTTATTGCTACAGTATTCTGGGTTCAGAATTGGTATCTGGTTATTAGTATTGTTTTCTAGTTATAGCATTATGAGAAGTGATTGATTGATTCTATATTGGTTGGAACAAAGGAGATTGATTAATTTAGATATACTTGATGTTTGATTGATGGAACCAGTCTGAAAATTTATGAAACGTGGTCCCTGGAAGAAAAGAGAAGGTTGTAGCCTTCTACAGGTAGCAGCCTGCATACTTGTACCTCAGCTAGTACAAGAATTAAAGGGGGTTGTAGCTCCCTTCCAGGTGAAGCTGGAGAACGAGAGAAGGTTGTCACTTTCTGTAGGTTGCAGCCTGCGTACTGGTATAAGACTGCACCAATACAAAATCATTGTAAAAAGAAGTTTCTAATTAAAAGAAGATAGAGACAAATTGCAGCAGGTGGTTTTCACCCACATTGGGTTTCCACCTTATATCTTGTGCTCTTGTGTGTGACTGTCTGCACTATTTTTCTGTTCCTGGTTAATGTTTATATGGTTCTGACACATAGATTAAAGATCAACATCTAAAGAATAATTAAGTTTGTAAGTTATACGCTAGTTTCCTTAACTGAAGTTGCATATATACGCTAGTTTCACTAACCTAAGTAGCGTATACAAATCTGGGTTTAAATTGAAAAGTAATTGATCTGATAATACTAATTCACCCCCCCCCTCTCAGTATTATTTCCAACAATTTGTATCAGAGCAGTTCCTTCAGAATAAGCTTGATTGCTTGAAGGTAGATCTATCATCATGAGCAACTACGAAAAGGAGGCAGCAATCAGGCCACCAATTTTTGATGGGAGCAACTTCGTCTATTGGAAGGTAAGAATCACAACCTATCTTCAATCTCTTGGTACAGAAGTCGGGATATCATAGAAACAGGATACACATTTCCATCAACAACTCCTACAGATACGGCTGGTAAAAAGCAGTATGAAACAAATGCTAAAGCTGTCAATACTCTATTAGGGAGTCTATCGCAATCAGAATTTGTCAAGGTTATGCAGCTCAAAACTGCTAAAGAAATATGGGACAAGATCGTTCTGATCTATGAAGGAGATGAACAGGTAAAACGAGAAAAACGACAAACTCTCAGAATTCAATATGAAAATCTCAAAATGCACAATGATGAAAGTGTGGCTAACTATTTCCTACGTATAGATGAGATTGTTAATTGTATGAAAAACGTGGGTGAATAAATAAAAGAAGTTGTTTTGGTTGAAAAGGTTCTAAGATGTTTGTCTCCTAAGTTTGATTCAAAAGTTTTTACCATAGAAGAAAAGTAGAATCTATAAAGCATTACCATGTCACAGTTGCATGGAATCCTAACTGCTTACGAAATGAGAAAAGGGGGACCATCAGATAGGAGAGAAGCTGCATTCAAAGCCTCAGGAAAAGGAGATTACAATGAGTCAGGACATATGTCAGAAGAAGAGGAAGAATCAAATTTTGTCAAGAACCTTCAACGGGGAACTAGAAGATTCAGAAGTAAGTTGCCTTTCAAATGCTTTGCTTGTGGAAGAGCCAGTCACTATGCTACCAAGTGTCCTCATAAAGATAAAGGTAAGGAACCAGTTAGATGGAATAGAAAATAAAATGTAAGTAAGAACAACTATTAGACTCATGAAGATAGTGATGGACTCTCAAATAGTGATGAAGATGATCAAGGTAATGATGATAGACTTTTGATGGCTTTTGAAGATGATGATTTCTTGGATGCCATAAATGAAGAAGGTCTTTATGAAGAAATTTATAAACTTAAAATCTGTTTAGAAGAAAAGAATATGATTATAGGAGTGTGAAATTGTGGGACTTAGAAAAGAAATTGAGAAAACAAAAGCCCTTAATCTTAGATTTTCTAAAGGATCTAAAACTTTATATGAGATTATCAAAGTGAAACATTCTCCTCTAATCAAGACAGGTCTCGGATATTTGGAAGAAGCATCTCAAACACAAAAGCAAGAACAGAAGCCATCCACCTCCAAAAGTTATCTTGACGCAGCAAGGAAAAAAGAACAGGTTGACAATCAACAGCAAAAGTATAATGGGGATCACCAGGTAAATCAGGGATAATTTGCTTCAAGAATGAACAAAGATTATCAAGTAAATTGGGGGAAATCTACTTCAAGGATGAAAAGAAGCTTCAACCAACCACAGGTAAATCATTCCCAATTTTCCTCAAGAATGGATGTCAATAGAAACTACAATCATTTGGTTGGTAGGTTTGATAATAGCAGGAATTTCTTCAATGGCCAATGTTTCTCTTGTCATAACTTTGGTCACAAAGCTACTCAATGTGTTGCCTACAAGACCATCATGACTAGGGAAGCTCAAAAACTAAGGAGTATGACTCGGATCATGAAAAGGAACTACAATAACTTTTCTTCTCTTGAAAATGAAATAGAATGTTCTATTTGTAACAACTTCGGTCATGAAGACTCTGAATGCAGGAGTAGGTTTTGGAAAAACAACTCAGAAGGAGCAAGCTTCATTTAGTCCCAAAACATGGAGAAAGAAAGAACCACAACCAGAAAGATGTGGGATAGCCTTATATGTAGAAGGACAGGAAAATCAATGGTACATCGATAGTGTATGCTCGAAACATATGACAGGTGATGAGGAAAAACTTCAGTCATATAATGCCTTAGAAAAGGAAAAGAAGGTCTCATTTGGAAATGACACCCCAGCATTCATAAAAGGTAAAGGTTTTTTCATTTGAAAGAGAAGGTAAAAGCTGGAAATGTTATGTATGTTGATGGCTTAAAGCATAATCTGTTGAGTGTCAGTCAAATGTGATCAAGGAACTAAGGTAATATTTCGATCAAATGGATGTATTGTTTGTGAGCTTGATACAGGAAAAATAGTGATCAAAGGCATAAGAACTCCAAATAATTTATACATATTGAAAGAAGGACAACAACAATGCTATCTAAGCAATAATGATGAACACTGGCTATGGCACAGAAGATTGTGGCATCTAAGCTTTTCTTAGATAAGGAAAGCATGCAAATATCAGGCGGTTCGTGATCTTCCTGACATTAGAATTCCAAACAATACAATATGTAAATCATGTCAGTTTGGTAAACAAATGAGAACTAATTTCCCTAAAAAGGAAGGATCAACTAGCAGGCCACTTGAACTTGTCCATACTGATATATGTGGTCCAACTAGGAAGAGGTCACCTCGAGGAGAAGAGTACTTCATATTGTTCATTGACGACTTTTCAAGGATGTGTTGGATAGGACTCATGAAGTATAAAGATGAAGCTTTCAAAAATTTTAAATCATTCAAAGACTTGGTTGAAAATGAATCAGATCGTAGAATCAAATGCCTCAGATATGATCGAGGAGGGGAATTTACCTCAGATGAATTTTTTGATTTTGTGAAGAACATGGAATAAGAAGGGAATTCTCTACTATGAGGACTCCTCAGAAAAATGGAGTAGTGGAAAGGATGAACAAAACGGTTCAACAAATGGCTCATGCTATGCTTGATGAGTCTGGAACTCCCGCAACCTTCTGGGGTGAAGCTGCATTTGCTGCAATTGCTATTCTCAACAAGATAAACATATGGGTAAATAGCACTCAGACTCCTCATGAACTTTGGTATGGTAAGACTCCCACGGTAAAATATTTCAAAATTTTTGGAAGTAAATTCTACATCAAAAGGACTGATGAAAATCTTGGCAAATTTGAACCTAGAGCAGATGAAGGCATTCTCCTTAGTTACTCTCCCCATAGAAAAGCATATGTGTTACAATAAAAGAATTGGAAAATTTGTTCAAAGTATTGATGTGGTGGTTGATGAAGAAGGAAATACTCCTAGGCCAGTAACATCTGAAGAGTTCGAAGATGATGAGGACTATCCTTCAGCATCAAATTAGAATCATGATGAAGAAGAAACCCATGAGGAACCAGAAGAACAGATAAGGATAGAAGAAAAGACTCCATCCAGGTATGTTCAGAAGAATCATCCAGAAACTCAAATTTTGGGACAGAAATAGGCAGGTGTACAAAGAAGAAGAACCATTTCAAAAGCTTCAAGCTATCTAGCATTGCTCTCCTCCACTGAACCACAAAATGTAAGAGAGGCATGCAAAGATGAATGCTGGGTCAAGGCCATGAATGAAGAACTTGAACAGATTGAAAAGAATAACACTTGGGAATTGGTTCCTACACCAAAATATAAGAATGTCATAGGGACAAAATGGATATTCAAAAACAAGCTGAATGAAAATGGAGAAGTTATTAGGAACAAGGCCAGATTTGTTTGTAAAGGGTATGCTCAACAAGAAGGTATAGACTTTGAAGAAACCTTTGCACCAATTGCTAGACTAGAGGCTATAAGAATGTTCCTTGCTCTTTCTAGCTTTCAAAAGTTCAAAGTTTTTCAAATGGATGTGAAATCTGCCTTTTTAAATGGAGACTTAGAAGAAGAAGTGTATATTGAGCAACCAGATGGATTTATCCTTGGAAATAATCCAAAATTTGTGTGCAGACTTAAGAAGGCACTCTATGGTCTTAAACAGTCTCCAAGGGCTTGGTACTATCGTCTGGACAAATACCTCCATCAACAAGGTTTCTCAAAAGGATCAGCAAATAACAATCTATATATAAAAATTGATAATGATAAATTGCTAATACTTGTTGTATATGGTGATGATATCATCTTTGGTAGCGATGAAGAATTCATGAGTCAAAACTTTGCTTTGGTTATGCAAAAAGAATTTGAAATGTCCTTGCTTAGTGAGCTGACATATTTCCTTGGTTTACAAATCCAACAAAATAAAGACGGTATCTTTTTATCACAAACCAAGTACTTAAAGCAGATCTTGAAGAAATATGGCATGGAAGATTCGAAACTGGTATGTACCCCTATGGTAACAGGATGCAGTCTGAGTGCTAATGATGAATGAGCAACAGTACATCAACCAACCTATAGATCCATGATTGGTAGTCTACTCTATCTGACAGGTACTCGGCCAAACATTACGCATGTAGTGGGAATAGTTGGAAGGTTTCAGGCAAATCCAAAGGAGACACACCTTCAAGCAGTTAAGAGGATTTTCAAATATCTTCAAGGAACACAAAACTATGGCTTATGGTATCCTAGAGATGCAGATCTCACACTTCATGCATATACAGATGCAGATTGGGTAGGAAGTGTGGATGATAGAAAAAGCACTAGTGGTGGTGCATTTTTTATGGGTTCCAGATTAATATCTTGGTTTAGCAAGAAACAAAGTTCAATTGCTTTATCTACAGCTGAAGCAGAATATGTGGGTGCTGCATCTTTCTGCACACAACTCCTTTGGATGATGCAAACTTTGCAAGAATTTCAAATCACTTGTACTCCACCTATCTCCATCTTTTGTGATAATAAAAGTGCAATCAGTATTTCAAAGAATCCTGTCATGCATTCAAAAAATAAGCACATACCTATCAAGTATCATTTTCTCCAGGAACAAGTGCTTGAACAAAAGGACAAATTGGAGTATGTTCCCTCTAAGGAACAAGTTGCTGATATACTCACCAAACCACTACCCAGGGAGACATTTGAATACATTAGACAGAAGTTGGGGGTAGTTGATGCATCATCTTGCTGTTGAATCTTGTCTATTTCAGAAGGAAAATGATTGTAGGCGAGTTTCATGAGGAGCATCCACGTACATACACCGGTTTATGAAGATACAGTCGCGTATATGTTGGGTTGAAGACAATCAGTGGGCTAGGCTCAGGATGAAAAGAGTATGATATGAGTCTGACAGAGACCATCTGGCACAGGTTCTGGGGGAGCTTATATTCTTCTAATAATGCATTGTTGGAATTATTTTAGAAGATCTTGGTTCAGATTCACAGTTGTTTTGGTTTCAGGTGGAATAGGTGCAGAGGGAGAACATGGTTACTGGTCTGAATGATGATTGATAGATGCTGCTATAGATATTTCGTCTCTATGTCATGTATTTCTTTTCTTATCAAGGTCATGTAACGGCCTATCTTGGTTTCCCCACTATGCCTAGGATGGATGAAGTAATGTTCTTGTTTTATCATGTGTAAATTCTTGATGTATCCCCACTTGGTTGGGTGGAAGAGTCATTATTGGTATATTCCCACTTGGTTGGGAGATGGATGTATGTATGAGTCTATAGTGATAGGAAGGTCATTTATGATGTATAACGTCATGTTTATTTTGAAGAACATCTTCTTGCAGACCTTGCCTACAATCAGGGGAGCTTGGACAAGCACAGCAGAACAGAGAATTTAGCATGTACTCAGGGGGTGCATAACCCTTTGCCCTTGATGTCAAAGTGGGAGGATGATTTTGAGTGACTTGGGGTTGCCATCAAGTCCAAAGGGGGAGATTGTTGGCATTATGACACAGGTTTGGCACTATGGCATAGGTGTTGTCCTTGATGGCAGCTCACTCAAAGGGCAGATCATAGTTCAGGCTCTCAGAATGAAAAAAATAAGGTATACGCAGATTCCTCTTAGCAAAGTCGCATATACACATGGGATCACCAATCAAAAGGGACTTACGCGTATGCATGCACCTTCATGCAAAGAAAAATGTGTACATATGGGAAAATTTATGTTTGATCCATGGTATTTAGTCCGATATATCTAAACCTATGGTTTTGGTCCTTGGTATTACACCCAAAAGAGTTGAACCCAGGTATTGGGTCCTTGGTATTGTTTCTCAATGGTTTTGGACCATGGTCTGAGTAAGGCCTAAGACTATAAAAAGGAAGGAGATCATTTGGCAAGGGTATCAACTAGTGTTGAATATCTTAAGAGGAGCAAGATCTGGAATACTAGTGATTGGTTTATGGTGCATTGCAGGATTTGAACGAAGGAGGAAATTGAGCGTTGATGGATAAGTTTTATTGATGGATCAAGATTTTAAGGCTTGAATAGTAGTATCTTTGTAACCTTTGATCTGTTATAATTGGCACATGATTAGATCTATAAATATAATAATCTGGGTATAACTGATGTCTGATTAAGTAAAAGGGTGAATTATCTTTATAGATCTATACGCAGGTTCGGCGCAGCATAGGCATGTATACACGCAAGTTTAGCAATTGCGGAAAGCGTATACGCTGGTTGGCATTGATACAGGTACGTATGTATGCAAGTTTCTGCATGGTGAAGTAGCGCATGTCTCATGAAATATGCTTTAGCTACTTCTGTTTATTGCTACAGTATTCTGGGTTTAGAATTGGTATCTGGTTATTAGCACTATTTTCTGGTTATAGCATTCTGAGAAGTGATTGGTTGATTCTATATTGGTTGGAACAAAAGGAGATTGATTAATTCAGATATACTTGATGTTTGATTGATGGATCAAGTCTGAAAATTTATGAAACGTGGTCCCTCGAAGAAGAGAGAAGGTTGTAGCCTTCTGTAAGTAGCAGCCTGCGTACTAGTACCTTACCTAGTACAAGAGCTAAAGGGGGTTGTATCTCCCTTCCAAGTGAAGCTAGAGAATGAGAGAAGGTTGTAGCTTTCTGTAGGTTGCAGCCTGCGTACTGGTATAAGACTACAGTAGTACAGAATCATTGTAAAAAGAAGTTTCTAATTAAAGGAAGATAGAGACAAATTGCAGCAGGTGGTTTTCACCCACATTGGGTTTCCACCTTATATCTTGTGTTCTTTTGTGTGACTGTCTGCACTATTTTTTCTGTTCCTGGTTAATGTTTATATGCTTCTGACACACAGATTAAAGATCAACATCTAAAGAATAATTAAATTATAAGTCTGTAAGTTATACGCTAGTTTCCTTAACTAAAGTTGCATATATACGCTGGTTTCACTAACCTAAGTAGCATATACAAATCTGGGTATAAATTGAAAAATAATTGATCTGATAATACTGATTCACCCCCCCCCCCCCCTCTCAATATTATTTCCAACAATTTCATACCGCCACAACATGATGACATCAGATGCCACTGTAGCTTTATCAGAACCAATCATAAGTTGTCATGTGTCTTTATCAGAGCCAATCATATGTTGCGATGTATCTGCTAAAGGAGAGAGAAAAGGACTCATCCACCTTTTGTTTTACGGTGAAATCCTTTATTAACCTTTATCGGTGTCCCCGAAAGTTTTTAACACTATTGCCACATTATGCATATCGCAATTTTTTAAAGGTTTTCATATTAAGAAGTTTCAATTCTCCGAATTGCCGACCTTTTGATGTGTCGATGCTCCGATATGCTGGGCCTCCAATATGTGATCGCCAATATGCAGGACCTCCAATATATGATCGCCAATATTCTAGACCTTCGATATATGATCACCAATATCTCTGGACCTTTGATATGTGATCACCAATATTACAGACCTCTGATATGTGATCATCGATATCTCTTTCCTTCCTAAGATTTCAATCCTAGAAACTTCAACAGATCATATCTTTTGATCCAGGAGTCCATTTTTGGATTTCCACATATCATTAGCAAGATTGTTCAAAGAACTTTCCAATGGGTAGGATCTGATGTATTCTTTGAATCCTCCTACTGCTTGGAACATGAGTGCAAACTTCTCTGCTTATTTACTCAAATTTCCAAAAATTGTTGACAACCCTACTATCGAGAAATTTTCCCAAAATTAATTAAAAATGAGAAATTTTTATTATGATAACAACCAGCTCCATGGAGATGTTGTTGATCAATGATGGAAACAAGAACCTCCCATGGACCAGTTGCCTCATCCATTATAAAATTTAGCTAAAAGAAAAAAACTGATTGAGAACTTCATATTTTTAAGAGATGATTTTACAGACTTTGAACTTGGAAGTAGATAATACAATTGTTTCTAAAAAAATTCTTATTTTTCTGATGGATATCAGTATAACCTTAGGGCCTTTGCTTCAAGCTTTAAGTCCTTAAGAAAATTCATCCACACCTACAATATACTTTTCAAAATATATAGATATGTACAATGAAAATTGAAAATCATCACGTGATTAAGAAATACAATGCTTCAAGAAACGCCCATTGACTAGACCTCCATGTAGACCTTCTAAGATGAAACTATTTTTTCTCTAGAAAGCTACAATTCTATATCGCCCTTTCCAAATGTTCTCAAACTTCCTATGTTTTCACTTATCCTCAATACAAGTATCCCATTTTAGAACCAGGTCTTGGCATTGAAGTCATCCTCTTTGGGTTTTCTATCAAAAACCTTTTTGATTTGATCTTGTATTTCCTGATATTTTTCATACACCCTTGCTCTGGTTTCTTGGACTTCAATTAGCTGATTTATCCTTTTTGTTATTAATTTGGTTCTTCTCCCAACTCTTGAAAATATTTCATAACATGCATTCCATTTGAAATAGGAAATAACGTGTCAACACCATATACCAACTAGAAAGGAGAAGTATTGATTAACGTTTTAGTGCTAACTCTATCCACCCATAAGGTAAATTTAAGCTTTGTGTGCCAAGCATTTTTGTTATCTTCTAATAGTTTTTTCATAATTCTGACTAAACCCTTATTGGAGGATTCTGCAAGTCCATTACCTTGAGGGTAATAGGTTGTGGAATGGCTGAGTATGATATGGTAGTCTTCACATAATTTTACTAACTTCTTAGACTTGAAACACTATGCATTATCAATAATTATCCTCTTTGGGCAACCAAACCTAGAAAGGATATTTTCTAAGAATTAAATAACCATAAGATCAATAGCTTGCATCCTTGGAAGTAACTCAACCCATTTTGTAAAGTAATATGTCCCTGTCAAGATCTATCGATGTTGTGTTGATGAAGTTGGATGAATTTCACCTATAAAGTTAAGGCCCCATTACTGGAAATTAGGTGCCTTTACAGAGATAGCTTTCAAAGGTAAAGACATTAGTTTTGACTTAACCTCAATCAACTGACATTTGTGACAAGTTGCTACTTCTTTTATAACATCAGAAAATAAAGTAGGCTAGTAAAAACCATCTCTTAAGATTTTATTTGTTGTGGCCTTCTAGTAATGATGTCCTCCTCATGCTCCTTCATGAAACCTTTTACTCATTTTCTTAGCTTCATCTTCTAGCAAGCAGTTCAACAAAATACCTTGAGGATATTTCCAATATAGATAACCATTCAAAAGACAATACTTAATGGATTTCAATCTCAAAAATCTATCATGTATCTTATCTATTCCTTATGGCACTTGTAAATTTTTCAAAATGCAAACAACATCAACATACCCCAGGCATTGTTTAAAACAATATTAAGCTTCAACCACTGATTTTTCATCTGGTAGCTTTGATAATTCAAAACCATAATTTATACCAATGACATCAATATTTGACTTAGTCATTAGTATAGCTAAAACCTTGTCCTTTAATCAACTTGGTAGGTTTGATTTCCATGTCATACTCCAACATTTTAGCAATCCATGTACGTCTTCTGCCATCACTGTATGGATGTACTAAAATAATCTTTATTGCAACATTTAGTACATACAAAATCACATGAGAAAATAAACACTCTAAAATGTTTTAGTGCTTTGATCAATGCATATACATGTTTGTCTAGAATATTGTAGTTTAGTTCAACATCCCTCAATGCCCTACGGAAAAAGGAGATGGGTTGTTCTTGTCCTGCATCATTATTCTGAAGCAACATGTTATGGAACGAGCTCACAAAATAAAACAAGAGATAGATCAATGACTTCAAAATAAGCCTCTTCAAGGGGGAAACCTCCTTTACATTACAAAAATGAACAATTCTTGGATGATACAAATGACAAGACCTACTTTCTATATATAGGAGTCTAAGGGGTCACAATATAATCAAAGACGGCATAACAATAATAATGTAAGGGCACAAAAATAACAATAGTGGGCTTCTATGGGGCACAATAATAACAGTATGGGGACTACATGGGCATAACAATACAATAAGGGGGTTGCACTAATAACAATAAGGGGTTACACTAACAATATAGGGACCTAACATTGCCTCTCCTTCAAAAAGTGTTTTCCTCAATTCTTGAGTAGTTCTGGATGCTTCTATATAAAATTCTCATCCTCCCATGCAGAATCTTCAATGGTTAAGTTCTTCCACTTGATGAGATACTCTAAAATTGATCGATTCCGTAGCTATCGGGTTCTTGTTTCCATGACTGCTTCAGGTTCCAATACAATTTTTCCTTCCTCGTCAAGTTCTAGCAATATTGTTTCAACTAGGATCTTATCACCTATAACCTTCTTTAAGCATGAAACATGGAAAACTAGGTGCAACCGGGAAGATGCAGGAAGCTCCAATTTGTATGCCATGGTACCAATATTTTGCAACATCTTGTAAGTACCATAGTACTTTGGTGATAGTTTATTATCCTTCTTAGCTTGCTTGAGGGACATTTGTTTGTATGGTTGTAGCTGTAAAAATACCCAGTCACCTACATCAAAAATTCTTTTGCTACAATGTTGATATGTCTGTTGTTCCATTTGATTCTATGCCAAAGTGAGGTTATCCTAAGAGTTGGAGAACTTGTTGTTGATGCTTGATGTGATCTTCCATTTCTTGAACCTTAGAATTTTCTCTTAAATATGATGTGATGTATGGTGTATGATATCCATAAAATTCCATAAATGGGGTCATTTTTTCTAAAGCGTTATACCACCATTCAACCAAAGGTAACCACATGACCCATTGTGTTTGTTGATCATATACAAAGCAGCGAAGATATCCTTCCAAACATTTTTTCACTATCTTTGTTTTTCCATCTATCTTGAGAGTTTCAGGAGTGGTAATTCCTACCAATGCACTACAATATATGGTTAGTTTCATTTCTTCTTTCCCTGGGGTTGGTTCCTAGTGTATATCCTCTTCTTTTGACATTTCTTGATCATTTTCTTCCTCCTCTTCACAATCTATGTAAAATAATTTATTCTCAGCACACTTATGACCTTTAGTGTATTTGCTATCACAACTGTAACAAAGCCCGTTTTCTCTTTTTCTTCAACCTGTTGTGGTGTCAACCTTGTAGGCTATGGAAGGCTAGGAGAAGCAGCACTTCCATATTTATAGCTATATGTGATAGGATTCCTTGTTGCCATAATTTTTATTTCAATTTTTCTTGCCAACCCGAATGTCTTCTCCAATGAATCAGGTTCCCAAAGACAAACTTCATGTTGAATGTTATCCTGTAAAGTCCCTATGAAGACATCAATCCTCTAGTTATTTGGAATATCATTTACCCTTATATTCAATTTTTGGAAGTCCTCAATGTGCTCTGCGATTGACGCCTTGTGTTTGAGATTTATCAATGGGATAAAGAAGGTGTTTCTCTTTGTATCCTCATAATGTGCTATCATTTCCTTCATGAAAATTGACCAGGTGACAAGTGGTTTACGAGAACAAAGCCCTCTATAGCATACAAACTGATTCAGTTATAAATATAAAGATGAAATATGTATCTTTTGTAACAATTTCACATCATGTAGATCAAAATATTTCTCCATCTATAGTATCCAAGTTACCGGATCCTTGCCATCAAACTTCCTCATATCAATTTTTCTTTCTTTTAGGAGCTCGATTTTGAAACAATTTTAACTCTCTAATTTATAATCTCAAAGTTATTAAATTTTGTCTAGTGGTACCTCTCTGAGTCCTCTCTCCAACCCCACAAGTCTGATCGAGATAGGATTCTTCAAGAAAGAGTTATATTTAATCTTCCATGATGACCTGATTATAGACCGGTTTAGTAGAGATAACTTGTACGAAGTACCATGTGTCACTATTTCAACCTTCAGCCCTGAAAATGATACCCATCAAACTATAGTCTATCCTCTTTCTGTCACCTTTTACGAAATTTTAATCCAATACTTAGATAGAAAGTAATGACGATTTTCCCAAGGTCACCTATTTGAGATGGAATCTAGGAGCCTGAAAAAACACTAACTTCCTCAGATCATATCTCCAAAAATATAGTGAGCCAATATCTAAAAATTAGAAACAAGTTTCGTCAAGATTTCGGCTCAGATGGGTTTTAATTTCAGCTTCAGAAACTTCGTATAAAACAAATTATAGTGAAAATTCCACAATGACTTTCTTGAAGAAGTGAAACCCTAGAATCCAAAGCTCTAATACCAAATGTTATGCAACTAGCTCACAAAATAGAAGAAGAGATAGATCATCGACTTAAAAATAAGCCTCTTCTAGGGTGAAACCTGATTTAAATTACACAAATGAACAACTATTGGATGATACATATGACAAGGCCTCCTTTCTATATATAAGAGTCTAAGGGGTGACAATATAATCAGAGCCAACATAACAATAATAATGTAAGGCATAAGAATAAAAATAGTGGGCTTCTATGGGGCACAATAATAAAAATATGGGGACTACATGGGGATAAAAATACAATAAGGGGGTTGCACTAATAACAATAATGGGTTACTATTAGGCCCCTATACTACTAGTGTAACCCCTTATTGTTATTAGTACAACCCACTTATTATATTGATGTACCCATGTAGTGCCCATATTGTTACTATTGTGCCCCATAGAAGCCCACTATTGTTATTATTGTGCCCTTACATTATTATTGTTATGTCGGCTCTGATTATGTTATGACCCCTTAGACTCCTATATATAAGAGGTGGTCTTTTCATTTGTATCATCCAAGAATTTTTCATTTATGTAATGTAAAGGAGGTTGCCCCCTCGAAGAGGCTGA
>APFE031075952.1:9767-20191 GCA_000404065.3 Pinus taeda | reverse complement strand
AAAGAAGAAATGAATCCAACCATATCTTGTAATTCATTGGTCGAAATTACCACTCCTCAAACTATCAAGATAAAAGGACATATCAAGAAGAAAAATGTTCAAGAAGTGAAAGATCACATCGAGCATCAAGAAATAAATCCCACCATATCTTGTAAAGGATTAGAAGAAATTACCACTCCTCAAACTCTAGAGATAGAAGGACATATCAAGGGAAAGTTTTTACACAAAGATATTTATGAGAAGGAAATGTTGGCAATACTACATGCACTTAAGAAATGGCAACCCTTCCTAATGGGAAGACTCTTCAAGATAAAAATGGATCATGATAGTCTTAAATACTTTTTAGAAAAAATATTATCGTTAGAAGAACAAAAAAAATGTGTCGCAAATATGTTTGGTTATGACTTTGACATCATCTATAGAAAATGGAAGCAAAATTTTGTTGCAGATGCAATCTCAAGAAAGGATGAGGATGTGGAAGAATTTTTTTGTGCTATTTCTATTATCCAACCAGATTGGATAAATGAAGTAAGGGATGAATTGAAGAAGGACGAAGAAGTATGGCCACTTATTCAAAAGTTGCGAAAGATCCCAATTCAAACAATATTGCCAGAAATTGAAGAGGAAGGAAAAATCATATTGGAACCTGAAGCAATCATAGAAATAAGAACCCGACAGCTACAAAATAGATCAATTTCAGAGTATCTCATCAAGTGGAAGAACTTACCTGCTGAAGATTCCACATGGGAGGACAAGAATTTTATATAGAAGCATCAAGAACTAATCAAGCATTGAGGACAACACTTTTTGAAGGAGAGGGGCATATTAGGCCCCTATACTACTAGTGTAACCCCTTATTGTTATTAGTACAACCCACTTATTATATTGATGTACCCATGTAGTTCCCATATTGTTACTATTGTTCCCCATAGAAGCCCACTATTATATTATTGTGCCCTTAACATTATTATTGTTATGTCGACTCTGATTATGTATGACCCCTAGACTCCTATATATAGAAAGGAGGTCTTTTCATTTGTAACCATCCAAGAATTGTTCATTTATGTAATGTAAAGGAGGTTTCCCCCTCGAAGAGGCTGAATTATAAGGCGTTGATCTATCTTTTCTATCTTTTCTTGAGCTGATTTCATAACAGTTACACTAGCAGTATAGGGACCTAACACAACACACCAGAAATAATGTGTTTGCAAGCAAAAGAAAAAATCATCAAATATTTTGAAAAATATGGACTAATGAGTAGAGGTGCTTCACCTAAGGCTCTCTTGATATCATTGAAAGAATTATTCACTTATTCATTCCACTTAATTTCACTCCCTTTATTAAGCATTCCTGTTATTACTTTTAAGATTTCTACAAAATTCAGAATAAAACGTTGTAGAAAGTTTACTTTACCTAAGAAAGATTGCATTTCCTTTTTACTTCTTGGCTGTTCAATATTTTGGATTTTTTTCACTGTACTGGGGTCTATCTTGATGCCATCCTTTGACACTATATGTCCTAACAGATTTCCTTCTCTCATGGAAAAATGGGATTTCTTCGGATTAAGAGAAATTCTAAATTTCTCGCTCTTACTAAAAATTGTTCTAAGATGTTTCAGATGGGAAGATTTAGATTTTGAGAAAACAATAATATCATCTAGATAAATCACCACAAACTTATCTCTTTTGTCATCAAAGATGGTGTCCATTGCACTCTTAAAAGTGGTTCCTACGTTCATGAGTCCGAATGGCATATTAGAATACTTGAACGTATCCCATGGTGTTGTGAAGGTAGTCTTCTCTTGATATTTTGGGTTGACTAAGATCTAATTGTATCCTGAAAACCCATCCAGCATAAAAAACCTTTCTGAACCAACCATCTTCTGGAGAATGTGATCCATTTTTAGTAAAGGATAATTATCCTTCATTGAGACTTTATTTAAATTTATGTAATCCATATAGAGGCAAATTTCCCCACTTTTCTTTCTTAATGGCACCAAGTTTGCTACCTAATTGGAAAATCTAAGTGGAATGATAATTTTTTCAACCAAAAACCTTTTTACTTCTTTCTCAATTAATGGCACTAGTTTCAGAATTATCCTTCTTAAATTTTGTTTGAATGGTTTCTCATTTTCCTTAAGTGGTATAGTATGTTGGATAATGGATTGATCATAAATTTTCAAATCTTCATACCTCCAGGTGAATATATTAGCCAATTCCATCAATAATTTTGCATACTATGTTTTTTCTCTTTATTCAAAGTGTTGGAAACTTTGACAACTTTTGGGTCACTTTCGGTTCCCAAATTGTAATCCTCCATCCCCCCCTCAATTGGAAGAATTCTTGTTTTCTTTTTTTTTTTGCTAAGCAAGAGTAGGACCTTCTATTTCATTAATAATATACATAAATTACAACAATCCACCAGGGGTTGTGGATCAAAGGAGGGACCTGAAAACCCAACCAAAAGCGGGCATAACACCCAACTTCTAAAATAAAAAAACCTATACCAAACTGAACAAAAAGGAAACCGAAAGTGGAACCAAAACGCAGAACCAAACAGAAGTCAAAAGTGACAGTTGAGCTGGCTTTAACTTTTCCCACCAACCAAGCAACTTGAACCTTTGATATCACCGTTAAACCAACATACCCAATCCAACGGTATAGGACTAATTCGCGACGGCGAGAGGCGTGACTCTTACCCAACCCGTCCACCAACTAACACTATCTTTCCCAGCCGTCGATCTGCTGTGGGTGAGCCAACAGCCGATAATCATTTTGCACGGACCAAAGTAGCCGAACAATAGCGTGCAAGTAGGGTGGTTTTTGAACTGACCCCCTCACCATGTGTTGCACTCTATATGTTTTCACTTCGAAATAGGGAAAACTATTTTCCACCCGCGAGGCCCGCGAACATCGGAAAACCATCCCCCACCTAGTATTTCGAACCCAGACGGAAAGCTTATGGTATTGTGGCTACTGAGATTTTCATTCGATGTGATTTTTCTTCTAGAACCGAGGGAAGAAGAGACTCCCCCCAAATCCAGAAGAATTCATGGTTTCACTACTACATCATTAGAATCAAATACTATTTCTAAAGGGACTCATCCTCTAGGAATCAAATTATTACTAAGATTAATAATTTTCTTTCCTCCTACAACATTCAAATAAACTGTTGTTTCAAAATTTTCATATGAAATTTCATCTTCATGCCTTTCTACCAGAGTGTTGAGGAATTCATATGTTCTCTCTAGAAATTTTCTGACCTGTTGATCATCTTCAAAAAAATGCCAATGCTTTGTATTATATGGAATTTAGGTCAATGTCTAACATTTATCTCATATTCATTTGAATACAATAGAGCTTTGAATGTACTAGAAACCTTTTCGAGAGCATCTGCAATTCCATTATTCTCTCTTGGTATCAATGAAATTTCATCTTTAACAAAGAAGTTAGAAAACAAATACCAAATTTCATTTATGTAAGCTCTCATTTCTAGATGTCTAGTTTGATAGACAGATTAAACTTGGTTCACAACTAGCTCCAAATCTCCAAAAATGTGAACTTTCTGTGCCTTTTTCTCTCATAACATATTTAAACCAATAACGAGAGCTTCATACTACGCTATGTTATTTTTACAATAGAATAAAAAATTAAAAGAATGAAATTGACTTATACAATCTAGTGGAAAAATCCACACACCTTCTCCCAAACCCTTCTCACAAGTGGATCCATCAAAGTATAATTTCCATACCTAACCTGAAGAAATCTAGACATTTTCTTATTGAATATTAGTTTCATTTGTTGCTGATGTTTCACCCTCAAAACAACCATCATTGAAGAAGATTTGTGACCCCTGCTCTATGTCTACTGCATATATTGGATGATTATCCAAGTGTATTCTACTGCTCACCATATAGGCCATTTGAACTTCTTGGTAAAGTCTTTTCATTTCACCAAACAATGGTATATAAGCATAAGACATGTCCATTTGTAAAGTTCCTCCCAATCTTGTTTCCCAAGATTGGGATAACAACATGCTGAATCTAGAAGGAATGTCTACTACTACTATATCCATAAAAAAAAAAAATTGTGGGAATCTGAGCTAAGGTGACAACTAAATCTTTAATCAGCCCTAAGCATTTTACGTTTCTAGAATCAAAGGAGAACAAAAATTTATAGGGTCTAGTAATTTGAAGTCCTAGATGGTCCATGATTGATTTAGGCATGAGATTATGTGAGGCTTCGGAGTCTAACATTGTGTTATGAAGAATCATTTCATGCACATTTAGACTTACATAAAAAGGGGGCACATCATCATTTGCACTTGTGACATGTGGGCCAAATACAAATTCAGGAGCATCATCATCTAGGTTCAAAGAATCTTGTGAAATTATGTTGACTTGATCAATCTCTGAATTTTTAATCATAGTAGAAATTATTTTCCTATTTTTCTCATTTCATAAAAGTCTAGCAAAAGGAATGAGCACTTTCAACTTATTGATTTCAGACTCCATATTAAATTCTCACTGTAATTTTTTTGCATCTTTAGTCTCCTTTCTTGCTTCTTTCAAATTGTCCTTCTTTGGCTCCTCTACCCTCTTTAGTATCTTTGTTATGGTTTCAACTTGTTGTTCAACTGCTGTCTTTTGTGGCGGAGCTTTGATAGGAACATTCTGGTTTCTAAGGTTGTATTGTCTTTGAAAATCTACTACCGCATTATTGTACCCTGCTGATAAATAACTGAATCACAGAGATGAACATTGTCTTTTTCTCCCGAGAATCTGATAGAAAGATCATGTTGTTCTTTGGTGCCAAAAACTTGGGTCCCCTTGTCATCGAAGCACCCAATATGATGCTCTTCTTCTTCATTAGATACTCATCTACAAATGATTTTGGAAAAGGAGGTCAAACAATAGGCTACTTTTCTTTAGGAGCTTTCTACTCTCTGGGACAATTTTGAGCAGCTTGGGGTCTCCTGAAATTCATATTTCTAACTTGAGGTTGATTCTCACCTCAGGGAGGAGTCAACTTATCCACCAATTTCTCCATAGTTTTTAGCATCACATCAAATTTCAAGTTAGGGGATGAAGATGACTCTTCTTTGAAACCTACTCTTTTTTCAACCTTCATTTTTGCCTTCTTTTCTAATAAATTGGCCTCCACTCAAATTTCATTACTCTACATTTGCTCCAAAGTAGTAGGGTTTCTCTCACGGAGTTGATAACCCAACTCTACATCAAATCAATCAAGATAATTTAACAAAGCTAAACTAGGAGGGGGTTTTATTTCAGTCATAATATAATTATAGGTCTTATTAAATCTTACTTTGAATTCTTGTACAAATTCTCCTTGGTTTCTTTTGAGTGCATTATACTTGGCTAAAATCTGAAATGGGTTTTTCTTCACTTCCCATCTAGCGAGAAACAGTCGTTCAAATCGCTGAAAGATATTAATACTGGCTAATGGAAAAGATTTGTACCATTTTTTTTACCTCACGAGACAAACTTTGTGAAAAAAAGTTTCAATTTTGCGTCCTCATGGTCAACTTATTCTAGATCTATGAAATCGTTGAGTTTGTCTACAGGTTGCTGAGCTATATAGTACCTAGTACCATCAAATTGAATAAGATGTTATCCATAATTTTGTGGGAGGTCATGGTTCTAACCCCCAAGATCCAAAGGTGCATATCAAGTGGCCATAGGTTTATGATGTAAACTTGTACTCACAACAGAGGTAAGGATGATAGAAGTTATAGGTACTAAGATTGTGGGTATAATAGTTGATCGAATAAACTACTAAGAACCCCCAAAAGATGACTGAGTAGTCATGGTAAACAAAGATGGGATGAAATAAGGATAAGTTAGAGGTTTAACATCAGCTTCTTGAAGTTCCTTGAATTTTTGTTCCAATTTTTGAAAGTAAGCCCAAATCTAAAAAACTTGGGGTAAAAGCTCTAGTTCTGAGATACAGGGCCCAGGAGTAAAGGTCTTAAGATCTGGAGGATCTAAAAAAAATTCTGACATATTACTCTGGGACTTAGATCTGAGTAAGTTACTTTCAAATTTAATATCTATCACTAAGTATTCAAAAGTTTCAAGCTTTGGAGGTAGAGAGAAAGACCTTTCTAAATCAACCATACCTGTCTCTTTGGGAGTCTTTTTCTTGAACAACTTTTCTATGCTTGATAGAATTTGAGGTGGATTTGGATCCAAGTTCCTCCGAGTATGAATGCCTGTATGAACTAGAACTCTGTCAATAGGAACCCTTCAGATCACAATGTGGAGTCACCAGAGGAAAGATCTTGCAACCAAACTGGAATACAAATCTCTATTTTCCCTCAGAGATCTGATTTTCAACAATAAAATCATTAGGGGAAAAATATGCTTTTTGTTCCCGGGAAATGACGCCAAAATGTTGTCACTCAGGGAAAACCCTGCCCGCAACCCTAAGGTAACCTCAGAACCTCTTTTAGGTTGAAGCTAGCCCTTCAACCAGGAGAGGGATCTCTCTGTAAAAACTCAACTACCCTATGATCACTGTAGTAGAAGGTTTTGTGCAATTGAGTTCAGGTGGCCAGAATTAGGCCTAGGGATAAATTGATTAGATGATCTTAAAAAACATTGTGCATGGGGCCCAGCTATTAAACAAATGAGATCACAACTCCAATGAGTAGGTTTTACAAAGCATGAAAGTCACAATCCCTTTGAATGTTTGGGAGTGTTAGAGTCGGCCTGGTCAAGTCCTCCGTCAGGGATCAAAACTCTTTATGCATTTCATGATTAGGTGTCCCGCTCCTCTCTTCTAGTTTCATTTCGCTAGGGACATGCCATGACCTGACAGAGAAAGTCATGCTAGTCAGTTTCCCTCATGTCTGGCCCATGCTGGTTCAGGTCTTGGTCCATAATCACTGAAATTCATGATAGTCAAGGTCTGGTCATATTACAGGACAAAGTCAATTTTTATGTTTGTGTCTAGGAAACCATCAAACTGGTCTGTGAAAAAACATGTCTAAAACAAGCCATGTAGGCCAGGGGGAGACTTTATACAGCTATGGTCCAGAAAGCTTCATCATCACCGCAAGAGACATCGACTCTTCTTCAAAACTCTGTTTTGAAGAAAAGTCAAGCAAGGTCAACTATGAAAAAAATTTCCAGAAATCGACAATTGACATTTTCAGATGCAATCATGGATGTTAAAGCCAGAGGCCCGGTCACACAATCCCCGCAAAGGAATGCCGAAAATTTCATCCAGAGAGCCACAATTTCGAAGAAAAAATGGAAAAAATAGAGTGCTTTAAAAGTCAATAAAATGGTGCAAAACTCAACATTAGAAAGTGGGTTTTAAAGAGGAAAAAATCAAACCAGTTTCTCTCAAGCCTATAAATACATATTGTGGCCCAAAGCAAAGCCATTGTGCCATTGGAGACTTGGAAAGACATTGCAGAAGGTGGGAGAGTGAGATTGGTGAGCGTCTGAGTGAGTTGGGAGGTGATTTGGGAAGCACGGCGCACATAGGCAGGAGTGTGGTGCACCCACCGCGCACGATGCATGCACAACCAGCCCGCCATTGAACGAATACATAGGCGTGGCGCACTGGATGAGCGCACAGCGTACATTGTCCAGTAGCTCAAAAACAATGCAAAACCATTTCAAATCTTTGTGAAAGCTATCAAATCACGAGGTAGGCCTTTGACACCTCTCCTCCAATAAATTTGGTCAATCTTTAGCTGTTTCTAAGACGTCAAGTAAGATCCAAAACATATTGGCCATCCATGCCAATCATCCTCAAAGCAAAAGTGATAATGGGGGTTTGCAAATTTGAAGAATCCACCAAGGTTTTGTTTCCCCTCTCCTCTTCCTCTCACTCCTCATCATCTTCACTTCCATATCCCCCACATCTACTAAGAAAACCCCTTAGAAACCTCCACTAAGACCCATCCCCTATTTTCCAAGCAAATTGTTTCATTTGACGACGCATTGCGCACACACAATGTGGCGTGGTGCACTCAGGGCATGCGGTGCACTGGGAGCCTGGCCACAGTGTTAACTTCACACTGGCACGACGCATACCTGGCGCGCAGTGCACTGGGCAAAGCGTGCGGTGCACAGGCTTGTGAGCCTAAAAAAGGCACCAAATCTCTCAAATTTTTGTAAATTGGCTCTCAACATTGCAAAATTTCCCATAAATCATCTCATCATTGATCCTTAAATTCAAGGAAAAATATATCTTGGTGGCCATGACATCAACGTAAAACTCCTATCTAGCAAACACAAAATGATGCAAAGAATGGCAAATAGCTAGGGTTTTGCTACAGTAACTTAATTATCAATCATGCTCCTACCCTACCTCTGTTAGCTAATTCATTGGGAGCATTTTCCCCTAATGGTTACCCTAGCTACAGTGCAATCCTATCCCTTTGTCCCCTTACTCATATAGCTCAAGAGTGCCTTAACCCTACCCCACCAAAACCACACCCCAAACACTCCCAAATCCCTGATAAATTTCCCCTCTAAACCCCTATCCCTATTTCATCATTCCCCTCTTGATACTCCCTATTTTATTGTCCCCTTGGTGGCAGATTTGCAGAGCATCTATCAGTTCAGTGGATTCAGAGGGTAGCAAACAAATTCAGGGTACAAATAGCAGTAATGGCATCAGAAACTTCATCAGATTATGAGGGGGAAACCCACAGTGATACAGCTTCAGGAGAACAGGCTCCCCGAAGACCTAGGAGTGGCAGACATGTCAGGGAGGAACCAAACACCCTCGCGAAGTTGCAGGCATTCCCTCTCGCTCTGTCTTGTTTCCAGCACTTAGCATGTTTCGAATTTTGTTAGAGGGTGGCAAATGTCAGAATTCATCATGAGTTGGCCCGCCTCTTTGCACTTCACCTACATAGAGGACAGTCTATCTTGGCAGGGGTCACTTTCACATTGACACCTGAAACCATATCAGTGGCAACATGCATACCGAATGTTGGAGAATAGTGGCACAAGAAGATGAAGGTGGAGAGGGAACTTTATGAGCCTTACATAAAAGCCAGTTGTTTGAGTCAGCTCACGAAAATTTTCCCATTTAGATTTATGAGAGATGATTATGCTCTGCTCATGAGATTGATCATGAAATACTTCAGTTGTGAGGGGAGGTTTTCTCGCCTTTATGCCTATCACATCAGGTTACTCATGCACTTCACCAGGGTGCGTATGATGAACCTCCCATTTTTCATTTGCGGGAACATAGAGAGTATGATAAAATTCATGCAGCACAAGACCCCTCGGCAACAGTTCAACAGCGTATATCACTTTGCTCTTATCCAAATTTTGGTGGACCATTAGTTGGGATTGCAGGGCATTGCTTGGGAGGACTTCATCTCCCGTGACTTCTTCAGTGCTCCACAGGTAGTATCAGAGGCAAAACATGAGATAGGGGGTACTTCTCATCAGCATGAGTGCCATGAGACCACTGTGGTTCCATTTTCCATCACATATCAGAGAGGCTATCCGAAAGGCACTAAGCCTTTGTTTGCAGCAACAAAGCAAGTGTTATCTCCACCCGGGGTGGAAGGGGCCTCGCTTCCGGCATCGAAGACATAGGAACATGATAGAGGTAAGGAGCCAATGCATGAGGAGGGGCCTTCGAGTGAGCCATCGGGTGCTCAAGGGACCGGTGTCATCCTCATTCCGGTTGAAGAGACAGAGGCAGAAAATGCCAAACTTAGGATGATTATTCAGGAGCAGGACACAGAAATCAAAGACTTGATACTCAATTTCGAGAGGGCCAGATGGGTCATTAAATATCTGGAGCAGAGGAACAAACAGTTGGAAGACCAGCATGTGATCATGGAGCTGCAGAACATCCGTGAGGATCACCTAACTGCCCAGCAGAGGAGGATTGAATTCACTTCATTGGAGAAACAAGTTATGGATGATCGTGAGTCTGTTCTTGAGAGAGTCAACATGCACCTAGACAACATGTTGAACAAGGCCGACAAAGACAACACACTGATGAGACACATGGGTCATCATTACAGGGCACGAAACTTGAGTTTGAGAGCCCGAATAAGGAGTTTGAAAGCAAAACTGAGGAAAGCCACAAAAACGGAAAAAAGGGCAAAAGAGCAAGATAGGCTCAGGATCTTGGTTGAGGCCTCCTTGACTCAGCAAAGCACCCCATAGAGAACTTCCAGCCCAAATCTCAAAAAATTTGGGCAAATTTTGGTCACAAGGAAATGTTTTGGGCAAAAAACAAGGATTTTCTCCCTGTGCGCCGCGCACCCTGCACGGCGCTAAAATTCTAGCACTCCAATCGAGAAAAGCTTTGCATTTTTGGATTCAACATCGAAAAATACATCTACTGGTGTCCGGGATAGAAATTTTGATAAGTTTTGGGTCTCCTAAAGGTCAAAAAAACACCCAAAAATGGCCT
>APFE031075945.1:26964-51570 GCA_000404065.3 Pinus taeda | reverse complement strand
CAATTCATTGGAATCCCAAGTTTGATAGCTTGTTTCTGCACAATCAATGGCTCCCAGGGGTTTTTCAGGGCGCTGAATCCAAATATGCAGTTAAAAAACCATTTTAACTGCTAAAAATCAAGATTTAACCTCATTTCTTCCGCCGGATTCCGTCACCGGAATCTCCAAAAAGTCGCATTATAGACAACTCCCTTTTATTATATGTCATGCCAACCATTCAAAGCATGATGGAAGAAACAACACTTCATGTAATGTAATGTGATGTTCCCACTTTTGTTTTTCATGTAAAACAAAGCTATTTTCTATTTCGGAATTGAAAGAAATGATTAAAATTTTAAATTTTAATATTTCGATTCACATCGTATGGCCTAGTGATTAAGTAGACACGGCATATAAAAGATACCATAATTTCCATTCAAACACAGTCTTACTCTCTTCATCCACGTGTGATTAAGTAGACACGGCATATAAAAGATACCATCATTTCCATTCAAACACGTCTTTTTCTTTTCATTAACGTGTTCAACTCGTTCTTCTCGATCATTTACTTTTGCTCACAAATTTTGTCTTTCTAGACTGAGAAAATGAGTTTTGTTTGAACATTTTGATTTTTTTTTAATTATTTTTATACTTTTCATTATTTAAATAGTTAGATTGTCAAAATTAGATTTTTTTATTATTTAAAAAGTGAGATTGTCGAAATCATTCAGAAATTATATTTTAGATTTCATTATTATTCAAATATATAAATTGTCAAAATTATTTAGAAATTAGACTCAATTTAGAGTAAATCAAATATAATCTAATTAAGTTTTGAAAAATTAGACTATAACTTTGAAAAAATTGAATTTTAAATATATATTCTTGAAAGTAGTTAGATTGTTAAAATCATTACATTAAATCTAGAGTAAATCAAATCTAACCTAAACTAACTTTTGAAATGGTAAACTTTAACTTTTAAAAGATTGGATTTTAAATATCTCCTCGTAAAAATAATTAAATTGTCAAAATTATCCAGAAATTACACTCAATCTAAAATAAATCAAATCTAACCTAAACCAACTTTTGAAAAGATAGATTTTAACTTTTAAAAAATTAAATTTTAAATATTTCCTTGAAAATAATTAGATTAAAAACTACACTAAATGTACAAGAAATCAAATCTTAAACTTTTAAAATCTATAAATCAAATCTTGAACAACTTTCAAAACTTGCCACTGTACAACAAAACTAATTCCTTTAAAACAAAAAACATAACTATAATGTGTCTCACTGAATTTAAAACTTTTAGATTTTATTTTTAATATTTTAATCTATTATTTAATAATAATTTATATTAAAGTTTTTATTTATAATTTCAAAATATTGTAATTTCATAAGTTTAAAAATATAAATTGTAACACAATACTAAGGTGTTTTCACGAATTTTATTTTTAATATTTAATATTTTTTATTTTTTAAAAAAATTAATAATTTATATCACACGTTTTTTTGTTATAATTTCATAAATATTGTAATTTTATATTTCAATTATTAAAAAAATATTAATGGTAAACTAAGTTTTAAAAATATTAATTGTAACATAGTTGGTTTTGATTTAAAATTTGTTTTGAAACTATTTTCCATATTGCAGATTTTGTTTGTAATTTTATAAATAATAATTATAAAATATGTAATTTCAATTTTAGATAAAATAAATTAGTAGAATGGCAATTATTTGAAATAGGATAAAAATTAATATCAAATATAACCTATTAAAAATAAATAAATAACTATCTTTAATACATAGAATTGAAATGCAAAAAAAAATCAATAAATAAAAGTAATAATTATTATGAACAATGAAATTTGAAAAATGGATGGATGTACAAAAGTATATTTTATTTCCATCTACTTTACACACACAATATATATTTACTATTTAATTATATATTTACTATTTATTATATTAAACAATAGAAATTTTAATTTTAATAGTAATATAATAATAATAATAATAAATATGTAATTATATTAATTATGTTAAAATAGAAAATAAAACATTTACATTCTTATTAGAATAATAATATAATTTTATAATTAATATTATTATTGTATAAATTAATAATTTTTTCATTTTTAATTAAATATGAAAATTATGTAATTAATTAATTTAAAATAATTAATTTATAAATTATTTCACATCATTTGTATTATTAGGATATGGTCATTTTTGGATACTTTATGTTTCATATTTTTATAGTGGAGATATTTTCAAATCAATATTATTTTCATAAAATAATATTATTTATTTTACAATTTTGATATTATCTATATTTATATCTATTTTTTTTCTATATTAATATATTTCAAATCAATATTATTATACAATAATATTATTTATTTTTAAAATTTGATATCTATCTATATTTATATCTATTTTTTTTATTAATTAATATACTTTTTTTTAAATGTTACTTTAACATTATATTAAGCTTCAATGAACTACAAATCTTTCTTATACTTTAAATTAGAAAATACTTATTGATAAAAGAAATTTCACATCATCGTCATATAAATCTCTTTCATAGGCTAAATTAGAAAGCATCCATCAATGTTATAAGAAACATCTCTCTAGCTCTCACACACACATATATAATCTACATTTTTTTAATGCTTCTTAAAGCTATATATCAAATGGTTATTGAGAATTAAAAATTTCTATCTCTCTCAAAAGTAAAAATATAAAAACTTTTTAAATTTCAATTAATTTATATTTTTATATAAAGCTGATACAAAATTATGCCTTATATAAACATTGAAATATTTTGTTTATACATTAAAATAGTTTTTGGTTATTGTGCCAAGAGGTGTATTTTACAACCAAGTATGAGGGAGAAGTGTAATTACTTCAATGCTCAACCTAGAGTTGACATGTATCTCTTTTAAAGTTAAAAAGTATAGGGAAAATGTTCTACTAGATAAAGAAGACACATTTATCTAATAAAAACAAAAATATATACATGATTTAATTACTTTTATTGGTACAAGTATTATAAATAGTAAGAATGTACCGAGTATCATGGTGTTCCTAAGTTCCTTATTGATATGTGGTAAAAATATTTCACTCTCACTCTTCACCATAAATAAAATATCAAATTTAAAGAGATAAAGTAAGTAAAAAAAAAAACTATTTATATTTTCACCTTTTTGTATAAATAAGAGGTATAGGTACCTTTTAATAATATTTCAATGCATATTGAATATCTATGTAAACTAATTTATTACAATATTAATTTCATATAAAAAAAATAAAACAAAATAATGTTAATAATAATAACAGATTTTAATGCTTAAAGAGAAGAAGTAATTGTAGGTAAAAAAAAATCAATTACTTTGTAATAAGAATAATAACAAAGAGATCAGTAATTCATTTGATTCTTGATATAAAATTAATATGTGGCATATACAAAATATTATTATTAATAACTAAAAAAATTTCATGTGGATTATAAATAAAATATTTTAATATACATAATTAAGTAATATTGAGCTATACTTAAAAATATATTAACAAATATATAATAAATAATGTGGATTTCCATTTAGTCTTACTATTTTACATTTTGTTCATATTTTCAACCATTTTAAGTCAATTTTGTTTAAAATCTAATTGGAGTTATAAATTTAAATAATGATATCTTAAGTAGAAAAACCACATTAAAAATGTTAATGATGTTCATATAGCCCAAGGCTTCATTTTGTATCTACCATTGATAATATAACAAAAAAAACTATTGCAACCAAAATATTACTATCAACTATTGCAAGAAAAATATTATTATTAACTACTCTCACAAAAATATTATTATTAACTTTGATTTTACTTAACCCTTAAGAATCGAGGTGTTGATAGAAAACAAAAGTGTTGAAGAGTTTCTATCCTTTACAGCCAAGATATAAGGCAATTTTTCTAAAATTTGATATGCTTTGAAAATCGCTAAGAAATTTGTGGGCTTTTGGACATCAAATCTTTTAAATTTATTAAAAGTCAATGCAACCTAACAAACTTTCTAACGTACTACAACCCTTGATAAGCATTCAAACCAAGTGTATGTTGAGCATATTCCCTTGAGAATCCTCATCCTCCTTAAATTGAAAAAAGAAGTTATCCGCTACCAATGGGATATTCAATTAAAAAATCCATGTGTAAATTCCATATTGAGTAAGGAAGGAATTACCCTTTTCTCTCATATTAAAAGGTGAAAACAATTACAATTTTCTTTTTTTTTTAATTAATTTATTTTCCTATATAAATTTAATTTCATCCATGGGTATGTCTATTTCAAATAGACCTTCCACAATTTTAACTTAATTATCAATTATTATTATGTGGATAATAGAGATTTAGCCTGGATGGAATATTATTATGTGGATGGAAGAGATATACCCACCATGGAATATGCCAAAATATTCCAAAAATTTCGTAGTATTCACAAATCAAGAATTAAAGATTTATATCCAAGTTAATTATGCCCCTTCCACAATTTTAACTTAATTGTCGATAATTATTTTGTGGATAATAGAGATTTAGCCTCGATGGAATATTATTATGTGGATGGAAGAGATATACCCAACATGGAATATGCCAAAATATTCCAAAAAATTCGTAGTATTCACAAATCAAGAATTAAAGATTTATATCCAAGTTAATTATGCCCTTTTAATTAATTTATCTCAAATCATTTATTAAAAAAAATATTCATATCAACACACGTCATATTCAACATGTGGTATTGATAACCATGGTATTGGCCCATGGTGTGGATGTAAATCTTTATAGTAAAGAATATATATCTATATATATTATTTATTAATATATATATATATATATATACTATATTATAATATAATATATATATATTAGTTATAGATATATATATATATATATAATGCTTTAAAATGAAGTTGTGTTTTAGATAATTTTTGTGAATTTTCTTTAATCTCGCAATTTGAGATGCATCATGGTATAAGTGTTTTTATGCATGTCATTGATTCGAAAATTGAGGTGTTCAATTCCCTCTTCTCCATAATCAAACAAAATAAAATCGGATTGTTCTTAGGCTTTGCAAGGTAAAATGGGTCTTGTCACAAAACAAGTTTTTCCAATGCCTTTTCAAGTCATGAGTTAGTCTTAAAATGTAAACTTATCATAAGTAACATGATAGCACATAACTCATATAGGAATAATGAAGAGAGTAGAAAAATATTTGTTGATGGAGTTCACCCCTCTTGGGCTACATCTCTGGGCCTACCAACATAGCTAGACTGCTCCATATATTCAATATTAAGGGGAGTACATAAAGTTTGTTGATGGAAACATGTGGCTATTACCCCTAAAAGGTAATGTTCTACTGCAAAGAAATCTGACATAAAGAAAAAACACAAGACATTTCCTACAAAGAACCCATAATCCAACATAAATGAGCTAAAATGAGCATGTAAGCACTTCAATTCCTCATTGAAGCACATAAAACAAACTTCCCTCAACATGACATAAAGAGAAAAGTAAACATGAGCTAAACCCTTCAAGGAACAAATACTGTAGTAAGCTTCTGAAGGTGAGAAAACCCCTACAAGGCCTTCCAGAACTGCTTTAAAAACCTGATTGATCCACACACCCTTGATCTTAAACCTGCAAAGGACTCCTTAGATGTGTTCAAATCAGAAAATAGAGCTAACAATTGGATCCAAAAGATCCAAAAACCCCCATCTAGACTCTTCTTGAGCTCAATTTGGTCAAAAAATCAAAAACATCTTGCTCTCCAAGCTCTCCCATGAGTTTTATTGTTAACTGCCCTACAAATAAGACCAACAGTCTAATTGTCCTACAAATATGCCCAATTTTTCACTAATGAAGCAACATTTTTTCCCTCTGCCGATTCATGCCATAGGAAACTTAAGTTACCCAATAACCCCTTATTGTGAAAAATTAGATCATATGGCCACATAGGGCCATGGGTTGGGCCTTAACGTCCACCCCCACCAGCCTAGCCCTTAAAAAACAGGCGTTTGGTAAGGTAGGGTGCCACGTGATCAAGGGCTTGGCTAACCACCCACCCCTCTCACCAAGCCACAAAACTATTGCGTGTCAGTCACATGGGTGTTCATAATGCCTCGGTTGGCCCCCTTTCATAAGAAACCTCCAATTAGCACCTTTCTCTATGCACCTTGGTCCTTTGCTATGGGATATGGCCATGAGCCGGGGCTAGGGTCAAGCCCTTCTCCACTAGCGCTCTGCTCCTTTACCTTGTTGGTAACATGGGTGTAAATTTACTAGGGATCGGGGTTCAAGGGCTAGCCCCCCTTTCTTTTGTGCCAAAATTCTTGTGGTAGAGCAGTGACTAGGGCTGACAGCCTCAACCCTCCTCCCAAGTAGCATCGTATTAAACTTTAAATATAAGTTCGACCATTAGGTTAACAAGACCCACTACGTAACTTGTTGGTAAGCCTTGCGTTGATGTCCATGAGGTTAGGGGCTCAAATCTCCTAGAACTCGTCCTACCATGCAAAAATTTTAACATGCCATCAAGATGCTACATGGCAGCCCATGACTGGGCCACGTGGCACCATTTCACTGGTCCAAGTAGAAACACCACAACCAATCAAAATCGACTAGCTACCAACAAACCAGAGGATGACACATGGTAGCCTATGATTGGCTCAAACCTACACAATAACCGTGCTAACTCACCATACAATCACCCAGTCAATTGGCCAGTGAACACACCTACTAAAATTTTAGTTGTTGGGCCAAATGGTCAACACACGATAACTTGATCATACGGTGTCAGATTGAGGTGAATCGAGTGTTGTTGAATTTAGAACGATGAGAACTTTGAATTGAAACTAGTTTAAATACTTTATGGGCACTTTTAGTTTTGAGCTAAAATTTGATCTCTTGATCACATCTCCCCACTAGGAACTTTTGGTCTCCAAGAGTTTACTTCTCTAGTCAAAAGAATGAGGCTAAAACTCAAAAGCATCCAATAACTCAATCCAAAATGCTTACTTTTCAATTGGTGTCCTTCAAGCTCCAATCAAGGCACTTCACCTATATTTTTGGTGAAGACCTACTATCCTGTTAAGAATTGAGTCAACATTCTTATCACTGATGCATGAAAAAAATATTGATGAGTGGAATCTGGACATTATCTTTAATCTCAACTTTTCACCGCTCAAAACGAACTTCATCTTGAAGTTAAACTACTGGATACAAACATGAATCCATCTTGGAAATCAAAAGCAACATAAACTTGCTTTACCGTCCTCAAACTCAGATTGTACATAAAAAGTACACTACTATAAATTTTCAATGATACAATTGGCCTTGCCTACACAACATAGTCATCTTGTACAATCTTGAAATAAAGCGTCGATAACGATTTGGAACAACTCCAACAAAGAGGATTCCAAAATAAATGGCCTATACATGACCATACTTGTGATTCTTGTAAATCCAACGGGGGAAGATGCTACTAAAATCAATAACATGCAAATTATTGGCTTCATCCAACATTTTTTTAAGCATACCAGCCAACTGGATTGTCTTCGTCAAAGTAGTAGGAGGGTTATCTAAAATGAGATGTGTATAGCTAAACAACTCCTCCCTTGCCAAATGAAGTGCCTCGGCATCTGCATCAACAACATTTGTGGCCATAATAGTAGCATCAACATCTGCATCATGGTTTTGAGGCTCTATATTAATCTCAGGTGGGTCATTGCATATGTTATCCTCTGCATGTTGATGAAGCAATGGATTTGAATTATCCGAGTGGAAATACAACCAATTAACCTTTATGGCATGCTTGCAAATGTTTCCACGGATAGGCCATGGAAATTCACACGTTATAAAATCGTTACGATACTAGGTGACAAGGTATTTTTTACCTCGATCTATCTGACTTCTCACCCAATAAGCATGGGTTATGCTCTCATGAGGACAACAATCAGTATCCATAATTTTTCTTGATCATTCCACTGATGATTCTAGCTGCTTTTCTCTCTTGTAGTTGTTTAGAAATCCTTCTTCTTTTAGGATTTCCTTGAATCGATAACAAGGTTCAACCGTTGTTAGTAGCATATGCAATAACCAATCCATCCTCCGAGCACATTTTTTCCTTCTATCAGATAGAAATGTTGTTTTTAGGTAACAATGGTATGACTCAACAACATTGTTGGTCTCCTGATTTGCATGAGGAAACTCCTGACAACCTTTCACCTACATACCTAATTACAAATAGAACGATGTCAGTCTCACTATATCACCTTTATAAAAGAAAGAAATGCATATAATACGAAAAATAATGTTTACTTATGAATCTTATCTCCAATGACCCAATTCTTGTTGAAATAGTCTAAGAACTTCTCTTCATCTGCAAACTTGTTAAAAAATTGATTGATTGCATCTTCCACTTCATAATTGAGAGTGTGTTTCATGATGAAACCTAACTCACTAAACATCTCCTTGGCTTTTATGGAACTAGTGGCCAACCGATTGACATTTTTCAACCAAGCCCTCCATACATGCCAAACACATAAGATCACATCACAACCTGTGATCCTCCTGCCATATTCAACGCATTTTAGTGTGGTATTTTTAGAAAAAATGCAAGTTTGGTTATATCATGACAATGTTAAAGTTACCTCAAGGCACTGATTTCATCCAATGCATCATCAACAATGAAAGCATTGACTTTCCAATCAGGATGGGTTTGGAAACACTTGCGCATGAGCTGCTCCAGCCATATTTCAATATCATCTGATGTTTTTCGTGATGCCACGACTCATGCAACAGGCACCCCGCTTTGTTGTTCATCAAATGCCACGAGTGTATACAACTGATACTGTCATTTTCAACATTACATAAATTCAAATACAAGTTACTAATCATTCTGAATGTATACAACTTAAATAAATATATTCAATAAATCATTGGCATCTGACTTACCTTGTATTTATTTGTGTTAAATGTTGAATCCATGGCTATTAAGCTATTGTGTGATAGCTTGACCATTGTCTCCAACATCCACTTTGCTTGAATCCATATTATAAAAGGGACCTCAACACCATTGGGCTGTTGGTAAAAGAAAAAGCTTCCCGATGCTTTTGATACCAAAGGTTTACACTCATTTCATCCTTTTTGTAAAGTTGATAATTTCCCTTCGCCAACCTATTATAGATATTTACAATATATTTCCTGCATAAGAAGAAATCTCTATCTCGAGCTGCCACATCGATGTCAACATGTCTCTTAATGTGGGTTCTATACACTACATCAATACGAACTCCAAAAAAGAAACAACTCTCTACATATGCAACAATGTCCCTTGAAAGCTTTGGTCGATGCAAGGCCCTCGTCTCACCTGAAGTGTCACATTGACCATGACAAGCTGAACCTTCCCCATCTTCATGTTCATACATATTGAAAGTTAATATTGCTCTATCAGGAATTTCATGCATAACTTTCATAATAAAGTGGCACTGGCAACCCCTCTTCTGCACAAATGAGGTCCTTCATTTAGCTAAAAGATTTCCTCTTTTGTCCTCTGGGCCAAATGAACAATGATAACTACAACAAAAATTTAAATTGTTAGTACATACAAATAAAGATAACCACGGTTTCAAAAGATCTAAACAATATATATTTTAAATACTCACATATCATATTACAATGCAGCAGTAGCTCTTTCTTTTGGTTTTTCGTATGAATTTACATGGAGCAATAGGATTTTCTTCCTCTCCTTTGATAAAGTCATCAACTCGTCATAATGATTACAGCAACTCGATCAATACTATTGTTTTTTCTATTTATTTCCGTCCAAACCAAGTCTTTACTAGAGAACGCCATTTTGCCTTTGAGGTCTTGCACCTCAAGGTCCATGAAATATTTCCATTTGCTTCGCTTGCCCAATTTGAACTGATCTGGTCAAACAATATGCAAGAACATCAAAACTGAAATTTCAATCTTAGCAAGTTATCCAACATATATATAAATATAAAACCTCTTTTATGCTTTTTTTGAGGTCTAAAATATCAATCACTAAATAATGACAAAAATAAATAGCACAAAAGGATGCAAAAAATTTGGGATGCAAGCATTTCCTTTAAGACGTTGCTTCTTGCCTCATTCACTTTGAACAAGGCGTTCCTTAAAGGAAAGATTATGTTGACAACATGAACAGATGCAATCCAATGAATGTTGGCCATGTTCTTTTAGGGTGACTATTTGCTAAGCAGGACTAGACTTGAATGAAAGGGCTTTGTACAATGTATGTTTACATCACAACTCTACTAGTAGTCTGTCCTCAAATATTCTCGGTGCTGCCATAATATATGTGAAATTTATAGCAGACAATCATTACACTCACATTCCACTACCCGTGGCAAAAGAGATGTGTTAGAACAAAGAAAAGGCAATGAAATCTACAATACCAACACAAACACCAAGAGCACTAGTGAAAGTGATCCAGTCTGGCCTCATCCCTGCCCTCAACATTCAAACAAAATAACCAAGTGCCTTCTCCCCATCCCCAGTGTTTGCATATCCTACAATGATTGAATTCCAAGAAACCAAGACCTTCTCAGGCAAATTCAAGGGGGGGAAGAAAAGTTACCAACTCCTGGAAGCAAGAAAGCAAATTGCTTGAATTTGAAACGAAAACCTATCCTTCCAAATCTGAAAAATATTCTTGAATTACTTCAGAATTCTCCCTAGAATATCCTCCATACAACTGTTCTTTAGGGATAGCATGAGTAATGCTACATGCTTCATCTTCTCCACATACCACAATATGAATTTCCTCTTCTTCAATGCTTTCCTTTGTAAAAATTGCATTATCACGAGGAAATAAGGACACATCCCCTACCTCTCTAGCTACAGAGAGAACATGAAAATAAGTCCTTTATATCACAGGTTATCTTAGTCAAAACTTCATCCAAGGAGATTGTTTCATGTATATAATTATGTAATCACAAGTCATTTCAGTGCAATTTTGGAGTGAACTTCACTTGTGTTTGCAGTGTTGGCTTGTTTGTTTGCACAAGTGAGCTCCTGCAACCTTCTACTTGACAATGTGGGGTCTGAGAGGCCTAGTGCAGAGTATAAGGCTTCTTCAACTGCATGCGTGAACTGGAGAAGAATGGTTGGACCTAATTGTTATATGATTATATGATTCAAATATTGTACCTAATTATAGTTATTAAATACCATTATTTAACAGTATTTAATCAAATTGTTATATGATTATATGATTCAAATTATTATACTAATATTTAGTTCACACACAAAGAAGTCTCATTCACTAGTGAATTTAGTGTCTAGATCATCATTATTTCATCAGCTACCCAAAGCCAGAACAAAACTTGATCTTTTGAATTTCTTTGAACGTTAGTGTAGGTAATCCATCAACCCTAAGATAATGGACAAAAAGTCCTGAAAAAATTAAATCAGCAATAATTGGGAAATAATTAGGGAAAATTGACCAATCTTGGCACACACCTGTACTGTTCCACAAAATAATCAAGATGATTTCAAAATAATTGTTTCGTTAACTGTATCAAGATTAGATGAAGATCTTCATCTATGGTAGAAACCCTATTGTGCCATGTGGCATTCATGCTTAAAGCATCTCTCCACTCGAGGCATTGTTGTTGACTAAGAAATAGTGTTGCTTGTGGACTTACTCCATGTTTTATTGTTAGCCTCTCTCACCTCAGTATATATAAAGGGAGGAGATTATCTTTGTTATCACTTGTATTGCATCTTAGAGATGTGATGGTGTGATGCTGGCTATTGGAGGATCTCGGAAGAACAATTATTTACTCATGTAACAGGGAAGTGCTTGTGAGAGGCATACACTGGAAATCCTGGGCTTGTGTGCCGCAAGTGAAGAGTAAAGCTTGTGAGATGCAAGTGCGGATCTAAGTTAAGGGTTTGACAGTTCATGTGATGCTAGCTCGTTGTTGATTTTATGGAAAGGTCAGTATAGCTTGGTGGGATGCCTTGGTAAGCATTGTTTCTCATTAGAGTTTGCAGAGAGTGTGATTGCTCTGGGTAGTTCTTGGGAAGCTTTGGAGAATTTCTTGCTTGAGATAAAGCAGGAAGACTTGGTGCTCCATCTTTTGCAATGCTACCGTATTGTACACTGTATTCATATTGTGATAAAAAGGACTTACATCATTACTATCCTAAATTCTGTTATTATGATATGATTTTCAGACCTTGTTTTCAAGTGTTTTCAGCAAGTTTCATGGATGTTTTGATATGTTGATTTGCACAAGTGAGCTCCTGCAACCCTCTACTTGACAATGTGGGGTCTGAGAGGCCTAGTGTAGAGTATAAGGCTTCTTCAATTGGGATGTTTTCATACCACGGTCTCAACCTACATCTATGTAAGCATCTTGGAAGCCTTCAATTTCTCTTTTAGAGAAGTGTTGTTGGAATAGTTTATGCTTCCTTCTGTCTTATCTCTCTTATTACTGTTGATTTCTAGATTGCAGAGGTATTTGTCCAAGGATTTGATATGCATTTGACAATATGTTTTTTTATTGGTTTATTTGGTTGATTGGTTGGTTGTTTGGTTCTTTGTGGTCTGTTGAGACCCCCTTGGTCTATAGGACCTATTTTCTTAGAATCAAAGTTGAAAAACTAATTTAGATGAAGACTTGGTCAATAAGGATGTTTAAGGTCCCCTGCATGTAGAATGCACAGTTTCAATCATTAAGGATTTGGTGCAGAAACTCTCTGATATTTTCTTCACATGATTCCTCTCTGTAGTTTTATGTTCCAACATAAATTTCATTGGATGTGGAAACTTTAATACTGCTAAAGAATTCTCACCAAAATTATTTACCCTCCAATGAGGATTCCATTTCTGAATCTTCTAATGTCTCAGGTACTACCTCCTACTTCTGAAAAAGAAAAAACTCATCAGCCAGATAAAATAAGTTCCATCTCTATTGATGAGTTTCTGACAAGGAGAGACTGATTATGTGTGTGAGAGAAACAGAGAGTAATATATTGTGATCAGAGCATGCCACCCACATTGTTGTAAGAATGCTATTCTTTCCCACCTTTTCTAAATAGTTATCAATACCTTTTATCCCCATTGCATGAGAATGTAGGGAACTAGAGTCTGGGACACATCATTTTCCTTTTCACCTTGGGAGCCTCTCTTTATATTCTCTATTTCAAATTAATTCTCAATTCACCCTTTCAAATTTGATTTATATTTGGCACTCAATCACTACATTCTGAGTTATCTAAAATATAAAACAAGGCGAACCCCATTACCCAAACCCTGGTCATAGATTGATCAAAACTGGTATGTTCTAGCTGCAAAACCGCAGGATCTGGAGACCCGGATCGAGATATAGGAGGTTCAAAGATGCACAATTGATAACAAGAGACTACTAGTAAATAGGTTGGAGGGTTAATCCCTAGCAAATCTACGTTAAAGGATGCAGACAGTTGGTTTGGTTCCCTCAAAGATAGCAATTCCTCATTCAACTATTGGTGAATCCTGGAAAGCGTCTAATGCCAATTTTCAAAATTTGAGAAATAAATAGATTGGGTATAGAAGGGTGAAAATTATAGATAACTTTAGAGGAACTGTGCGTTGCACTTCATTGGCAAGTGCAAAAGTACCAAGTTCCATTTTTTTCAGTACTAAAATGGCGAATGCTAATTCTTCTGAGTTTATGAAGATGTTTAATGATGGGATTAAACATAATGGAGATTTTTACACAGAAGTAGGTATGAAAGCTTGAGGAGGGAAAGGCCCCATGGATCCACAATATGTTGTGCATGATCTGCCTTCAAGCCAGTCCTCCAATCCAGGCATTGACTATTTATGATTAGAAGTGATTTTATTCTCCATGGATCAAGATGTCAATTCTTGCCTAGTTTTATCAGTTGCATCTGTAAAGAAGACCTCAATGTCAACATCATTAGTACTCTGGGGCAGTAGCTGTGACCTCGATGATTTTTTAGGTCACTTTTGTTACAGCCTTCAACTCCTCTTCTTTTCATCGCAGCTATAATATCATGTGATATCCGCACAGAATTACCATGCTATGGGTGCAGGTGTATCGATGTTGTTTATCCCTTTGCATATCTTGAATATAATGATAATTTTAACGTGGCTTGAAGGACAAAAACACTTGTGCACAAAGAAGGTTTTAGAGACTTGCCTATGCTGCAAGGAGCTACTCTTTGCTCCAATTGCTGAGGGAATTTGTTAGGAAATACCCTTGAGTTGTAAATTTGGTGTCTAAGTGCCACTTCTCATTGACAAATGATATCAAATCCAAATGTATCTTGACTGTAAACACACAACGTTTCATGCTTACATTGAAGTTGTGGTGTTCCAAGTATTGCAAAAGATGTTAGTCTAAATAAATACAGTGATGTTTAAAGGGAATACCATGATCCTAGTTGTCAATGAACGTGTAGTGTTTGCATCACCTAGTTTGTTTCATGATTTTTTTCTCATGCTGTCCTGAAAAGATTTGTATTTATTCAAATTTGAAGTTTAAACCCAACATAGTTCTCAGTATCTTTATTTAAAAGCTCATAATGGACTAATCTCCACTCTGGCCTCAGGCAAAGGAAATGTTTACAAAATAATATAGTATTTACATATAAAATTCTTATAATAGGATGAAGGAACCGAGAGACTTAGGATAATTAAATTTTACAGTGCAAGTATTGCCATTTTTAATTTTTGTATAACTGCCTCTTGTGGATCATCTTTGGGTTTGACGTGATTGCATCTTCCTTAGTTCTGATACTAACATTGCAAGCAGTTTTTGTATAATGCCTTGTAGAGCATCTTTGAAATTGGCTCTGGCTTTGGCTTTTGCATTGCAAGCAATTACTATTGTAATGCCTTATAGAGCATCTTTGAAATTGGCTTTGGCTTTTGGTTGTCATCTATGTGATGTTGCAAGCCATTTTCAAACTCATGTAAATTTTGATGTTGCAACGCATACTGATGGCAATGTCGTGAAAATTCTTGTGGGGAATAAGTCTGATTTAGCTCATATAAGGGAAGTTCCTTTGGAAGATGGGAAGAAGCTTTCCAAATCAGAGGGGTTGTTCTTCATTGAGACCTGGGCTTTGGATAATACAAATGTATTGTCTGCATTCCAAATTGTGGTCAAGGAGATTTACACTAATGTGAGCAAGAAAATGTTGAATTTAGATTCCTATAAGTCTCAATTGTCCGAGATTTGAGGTGGCTATTAATGTTGTGTGTGCAGGTCTAAGAGAATGCATAACCCATTTGGACACCACCACCCTGAGCCCCAGCAGCCATATCAGGCTCCTCATGGGAGTCAGTATCCATAACCTATTCAAGGAGAGATTGTGAAGATATACTGTGAAGCCAATCCTAATTTCTTCCTGGCTGGTAGAAATGGCACTGTTGTCATGGCTCCAACAAATGAATCAAACCCAAGCCAGGTTGGTGACATCACTTTTTCTCTCTTTGAACAAGACCCAAATCAGTATGGTGAGAGAGATTAGATTTTTATATGTATGTATGTGTGAGCCAGACCCAAATTTGGTTGATGGTAGAGATTAAATTTTTCTCTCTGTTTTTGTAAACAACCCAAACACAAACAAGGTTTGTGATAAAGATTAGTATTTTTTGTGCATATGTGAAATGATTGGTCAATTATATGTTTTTTATCCGCGGCAATGGACCATGGATACTTCATGGAGTTTGATGGCCAAGGACGATGAACAATTTCCTGCATTTTCCCTTGTAAACAAAGCTATAGGCCAGGCATTGAGGCATGGACGTGCAAAGAAGGATAAGGTCAGTTTTTTCATACTATCAAGGACAAATGAAGCTTTGAATGAAAGTAGTTAAACCAGATTTAATGAGTAAAATTCTGGGAGAGACATTTCACAAGTTTTAAGAAAAAACTTGAATGAATTTAAACAAAGTCATCTGCAAATGTGATGTCTGTTTTGCCTATTTCGATTCCAAAGGAAAACAGGTCAATATTAATCTAGAATTTGTGAGTTATGTTCCATAAAACCAATATGCCAATCATTATCTCCGAGTTCCTACGGAACAAACATTAGATATACCAGCCGATGAATGACTGCTACTGCATGGATTAGGCTAAACAACAGACTAAAAACAACAATTTTTGGCCACGATTCTAAACTGATTATGGCAGACTCGAAAGCTTTTAGGTTACTGTCTAGCAGTGGTTCAAAGCTTGAGTATATCAATTATCAGTCATAAGTTCATGCACATATAACCTATTTTTATTTTTTGAAAAGGTTTATTATATAATTTTTGTTGGCCATCCTTTATAGTTAGCATATCTTGCAGAAATATTGGTAAGTGTGGATTCCATGATTAATCTACTTACAGGTACTACCAAAGTACTAACGGGATAGAAATAGTCTAGATATTTATCGAATGTTGAACATATTTGCTGATATATTTCATGTTCTTTTATGCAGTATTTGTCTTTTTCACTCTTACTACACACTTATCCCAACGGATATTGATGTGTGGGTATTTTATAGTGCATTGACTATACATGGCTCACCCTAGAATAACATCAAGGTCTTCCTATCCATTTCAGTGATGGCACTTATGTGTTGAAGAACATCATTTTGAGTCCCTTATCTTGGTCTAGATTTGTGATTCTGGTTTCTCAATTGACGTCTAGTGCCATTGGTGTGTCCTCCATCCATATTTGGCCTTCCTTGGTTGTATATCTGGTTATAACATGTGCTTTGGCCAACCCACTTGGATCCCTCCCTTTTTTATTAGGATCTGCCTTGGGCCTCATGCACTTGTTAGGGTATTAGTTGAGGAACCTCCTTTGAGTCCCCCAAACGTCCCTAATCCATTATAGCATACTATTTGAGGCACACACTTAATTAGATTTCCTATGACTTAGTGGTCTAGGCATGCACTGCAAATTGTAGATTGTTTTAAGAATACCACACCTGTTTCCAGCTTCCACACTTTCCTGCATTACAGAGAGTGGACTTTTTGGAAATTACCTATGGTTAGGCCCATTTGACTATGTACATTTGGTCAAAATATATGATTTTACTCTTTTCAAAAAGCCGCCTATCCAACGGTCTCTATTCTCACTCTTGGAAATACCAAAATTGTCGATTTGAACACTCTACAATGATCTCATGATCTCCTTCCACCTTCCTCTCTTGGGCTTGCTGGTGTTTGTTGTCTCTATGAACCCCCCACCTATTTGGAGGTTTCTACAGTTGTTCTCTTCCTGTCCTTTTAGCTTAACCCTCCATTTGCTGCTTAGGTTAGTTTGATTGAGTTGTTGACATGGTCCCTTATTCACATCTAGTCATCCTATCTCTCCTACTTAAAGGGAGTTCAATGCAAATCTTTGGATGAGGAGATAACCTTCACAACTGAGGGCATACGAGTCATGCATACTTTCATTTTCCTAATTCATCTTTAGTTGTGTAATTTGTTTATTTCTATTTTTCATTTCATTAGGAGATAGCATATCTAAACTTGTTTTCAAAATGTGAAAAGTGCTACACAAGTACATAGAGTATGGTCTAGACTCTAACCTTCTTTGCTACTTCTTGTTTGACTCTTTTCCTTTAAGCCCTTGTAGCTTGTGATAGACTTATAGTATATGAGGGTTAAAGACTTTCAACCACCTATGAGAGTAATAAACCCTAGGTTCCCTTCCTAGTTTGCTTACTCGTTAAAGGGAAATTCGAAAATTTTCTTCATTCTTGCTGCTTCAATTAGATGGAAAAAGAGGTTAATTAGTTCATCATCCTTTCATTTCTAACTCTCTTTTCTTTCATGCAAGTAGTTAATTAACACACTAAAGAAGGCAAAAAATAAACCCTAGTTAGTCTTTTTTCCTTCGTCAGTTATTCTTTGTTATTTTACTTTCTGCCTCTAGCCTAAATAAACTCACAAGAAGCTCTAATAACAGTGATAGATCACTGAGGACACGATTAAGTCCACAATAATCTTAGTAGCCTCCTCTTCCGCATAGTAGTTTTCCTTGTTACCCACAAAATTGGATGGCAACTCCACTTCCCTTCCAAGCACTCAAGCTTGGGCCTCCCTTCTCATGGTAATGTGGTGCCTCATTCAAACCATCATCCCACACTTTCTAGTGTTGAAACATAAGATATATTTTAGAGCGGAAAATTTCTTGTGCTTTTTAGCACAAGTAAATTGAATTATTGAAAAGATTTTATAAGGCTAATTTATTCCCATCTAAAGTATGTGTTGATGGCTACATCGAAACTTGCTTTTCTAATTGGTTTTGTGCTTTCCAAAGTTTTGTTGTTCAAATGCATTGATGATTTATCATAGCAATATTTGCTTTTGACCTCTTATCCTTTTCTAGATAGAGGAATGTTCTTTTATGACTAGGTCTAAAGGAATGTTTGCTTTGGACCTATTATCCTTTTCTAGATAGACGAATGTTCTTTTATGACTAGGTCTAAAAGAATGTTCGTTTTGGCGTGAACAATAAACATCTGTATTCAAACAATTTTGATAAATTTTGGGGTCCCTGTTCAATTTATTTTTCCAGGAACTATTTTTTGGCTACCATTGTTAAATATGTGAATAATTTTTGAATCCATTATACCTATGATGCAGAAGCCTGTTAAGATTAATGCATTGGTGATAGTAGAAACAGGGGACCCAGATATCTCTCTTTCTTATACACAAATCCAAGATAAAGGGTAGCGACCTTCCTACTAAAATAATGGTTGATTAGTTGTAGGATGGATATGTACTCTTTCTTTACCTCCCCATCTTCCTTTGGGAGACTTAAGCTTTCTTGACCTCCCCCTCCTCCTTTTGGGGACTTAAACAGGGGACCCATATATCTCTCTTTCTTATACAACAACCCAGGATAAGGGGTAGTGACCTTCCTACTAACATAATGGTTGATTAGTTGGTGGATGGATATGTGTGCTTTCTTGACCTCCTCCCACGTCCTTTGGGGGACTTGCTGTGTTGGTGGGTGTGTGAGAGTAAACAATGAATGATAAAATGTCAAATACACAATGTGACTTTAAAATCTCCATTCCTTTTGTGTGCTATCCCACATTTTTATGAGGTCTTTTCTGCAACATCACATAATTCCCTATATACAATGATCCTTAACCCAATATGGTGTCCAGAGAAGTAACATCCCCCTCACCAACATAATAGTGGATGGGCTGATCTACTGCATTCATTAACCCTTCCTATATGGCAGTAATTTTATGTATTTTCAGCTCTGATATAGCATCTATGTTATGTGTTGTTATTAAAGTAAGTCATTGCTCTGGTTTTTAACTCTTACGATGCCATTTTATTCTTTGATGCAAAGAATTTCATGTCAGGTTATCAAATTGTCTTTGACTGGGACGAGCTTAAACTGGCGTGGAAGGAAGCCAACTATAAGTGCCCACTTAAATCTGGTTCTAGAAAATGGATATTTATTGGGGAGTAAAGCATATTGATAGATTAATTGAATATCTTCTCCATGCCTTCTGTGATGGTGAGTTTTAGGAACATGCTCTGACTAATTGTCTCACATCCTTTATGGTTTCAGGTTATGATTTGGAGTATAGAAACAGTTCAGCATCAACACTAGTACCATCAAATATTACACCACTTCAGTCTCCCCTTGGCCCTTCCTCAGTTGGCAGCCCAAACACATCTTATACAAGTAGTTCTAGAGTTTCACCTCCAAAGCAATCCATATCCCCTGATGCTCTACCAGCTAATCCTAATTCCACTAGTGATGCAACCCATTTAAACTCATTTTTTCTGCACAGTGCCCTCTCATTTATATTCGTTATTGACATTCTTACAATTATCATTTAATTTATTTCTGTGCAATGAAGATGTCTCCAAAGTCCAAGGACATGAATGTTTTATCACATAAGCTACAAAGTTATTTCTATTTACAGTGGTACATGTGTATGTAACATGCATTGGGCCATTCATTTACAGTAGAATTGTTTACCATAGAAGCTCCAAATTTAATTCTATTTACAGAGGTACATTTGTATGTAACATGCATTGGGCCATTCGTTTACAACAGAAATTCCATGGTGATGATTACAATTCATATAAAGTTTTAGTTTTTCTTTTAACTTCAGTTTGCAAGGTTGAGAATGATCTCTCCTGTATGCGGTGCACATATTTTATATAAAAGGAGCTTGATTTGAGAATGATCACATAATTTTTTGGATTATGGTTTAGTACATGGTTTCACCATGTTTAAGAATATTGGGTATCCAAATCAACCCAAGGATTATTGTTATAGACATTTTTGGGCACTTCAACCCCAATCACAAATGTCCATAAACTGAGGGCTCCTAAGTCCCTAAAAGTGTTGCTTCACTGCCTAAAGGAACAAGGTCAACTGATTACATCATCTCCCAGAAGTTCTCCACTGAAAACTGCTCATAAATGGTCAAAACTGGACCATACTGAAAGTTCAATGCAGAGGGTGCGATGCATATCACCTTCCCCATGTACAGGGTGTGATGCATACTGTTTTGCTCTTCTATAGGGTGCGATGGTCGGGAATGGACAAATGGCAAGGACAAAAATGCGAGGTGGAAGATCATGGAATCTTCCAGAAGCTTCCCCTCTGACACTTGCCACTCCATTTTCGACCAGGGATGAGTAAGAGATCATCATTCTCCAAGTGGAAGCAGGAACTATCAGAGAGAAGACACTAATCAAGATCCCAAAAGATGACTCACCTCTCTGTAATCATCTCTATATGGATCCCTCATCACAGAGATCCAGAGGCTGGAATTTTGTATCTTATAGAGAAGTGTTGTTGGTATTTTGGTGTACATTCACAGTGTTGGGTGATCTAGCTTTGCTTGAGGTGAAGAAGGGCTTATTAGCTGGAGGATGATGCTGGGTCAGAGCACATAGTTGTAATCTTCTTGCTACTTTCCATCTGAATAAAGCTATTCTTGTTTCCTTCCATATTCTTGTGTACTTGTTTATATATGCTTGTATATGGTTAATGCACATCTGATCCTGCATTATTTATGAATTTAGATCCTTGTTTCATGCATAATAGTATGTTGTTGTGATTCCACGGGTCCTTTTGAAGCTGAGCAGACAAAGAAGAAGTGGCAAAACTCTATCGAGAAAGAGAGGAAATCGAGCGCAAGACTCAGGTTGGCCCTCTTGGTTCTCCTCTCATCTATTTTCGTAAAAGGAATCAATAGTAGACTTTGATTGTTTGTTTCTAAGATAACCACCCATCTTAGAGGGAATAGAAGCATCCGAGTGGACACTATTCCCGTGTAACAAAATGGCGACTCCGCTGGGGATCGAATATATTACTTGTTAGCCTATCTATCCTTATTTCTTTTATAAACATACAGACGGAGCCTGAAGTCAAGCCAGCTAGCCTTCGAACTGCATTTGTCATACAAATGCAAAGTAGATCAATGTTGCTTTAGTCAATCTCTGTGTTTTGTTTATGAATTAAACAATAGATCTGCAAGCAATCTAATTGCCCTGAGTGGTGGCTCTAGTAACCTCTTAGATCACCCCTGTGTTTTAGATACACTGATCCTTACTTATTCATTCTAAACACCTGAACTAGATTGCAAACTGTGAGTGAAATCTCATTCAAAGTCTCGCACTGTAACCATCGTACCCTGCCTTCAAGGCAGCATGTATGCATCGCACTTCCCGAATGGAGTAGGTGCGCTGCATACTGAGTTCACTGTGTAACAGGTGCGATGGTCAGGGAGGATTGACTTTGCCCTCCGACTGTGGATTTTTTCTCACTGTTTTCAATCTTATTCATGAGTTTTTTTGTCTATAGTCAGTGTGCTTCTTTGAATACCCCCTTCTCTTGCATTATTCCACCTCCTTAGTGCAAAGAACTATAAACGTTTTTTATGTATTGTGCGTCATTTTAGTTCTCTTTTGCAAAAAGTAGCATAGTCGAACTGTCATCTCTAGATCTGAAAGTGTCGTAGCTGTTGTTTTCAGTTTTAGAAAGCAATTCCATTGTTTTAGATAGTTTATTATACAGTTACTGTTGCATAGGATTTGAAATACTAGTTTTAAAGTGTCGAAAAGCAATTTCCATTTCAAAATCGCAAAGTGTATCTCTTGCTTTCACTCCGTTTTGAAAAAGAATTTTGTTGAGTACTATCGCTTTAAAAGTAATTCAATTTTGCACATAGCTTTCTTAATGTCATTCACACATTAAGAGATCTGAAAAATAAAGACATGCATGTGCATTTGCATTTTGAATGCTTGGATTGATTTAGGACTGTGCATATTAGCGTGTGCTCTATGCTCTATGAAGTAAAGATGCTTGACTTTCTTCCCTTTAGTAGCTAGGATTTTCATTGCTGAAATAAGATAAAACGTCTATTTATCATCTTAGACTGCATTTAGGAATTGTACATACATCACATGGTGAACCTGAAAGGCAAACTGCTAAGCAAGATCAGCTTAAAATAAATCCAATGAATCTAACAACGCTTTGGAACTTAACGCACAACATCTAGAGGTCTAGGCTAGAGACGTATTCCGGCGTCGTAAAACCTGGTAACTGTTGCTTTCAGTGTCGGTTGGGTGATTCCTCCACTCTGAGATGGCAAGTTCCAGTACGGACTTGTGCTCCCTCGTACCGTTGCGTATATATTGGGAGACCACAATAGGCTGCATCCTTTATCCTTAGGAAGTCGTGTCTACCGCCCTATCGATCGTAATGCACCGAAGACAGCAGTCGGGAAGATTGACTGTCGTACCGTAAAAATTATTCTGCAGTTTTACGATTGGTTTGGTAATCCTCTCTGCCTAGATCTCCAGAGAAGTCCATTTTGCTCCTTTTCATACTCCTTAAAGGAAAAGGTCCTCTGAGCGCTTGTCACTTCAAGCTCAATAAAAATCGAAGGCGAATAGAGTCATATTTTGTTTTTTCTCGACTCTTTAAAATTGAAAAAACAAGTTGTGTCCAAGCGTCTAAAAATTTATTTTAATCGAAATAACGTCACAAATTCCCCCGTTGATCTTCAGGTTGAGAAAATGGAGTCTACCAACCAAGGATTTCCCCGTGAAGGAAATCCTAGTCCTTTCCTATCTTGGGGAGATGTTGGTCCACCCCATATGGCCACTTTGTCACTTCCAGGATTGACAATTGGTTTGCCAGTCTGGCTCTTCTCTACCTCTATTGTTCAGAATCCCACAATTCCTTAACAGTCTAACCAGCAACTAGACGACACTAGAGTTGGTTCCCAACCTTCTACTTCATCTGATTCTTCTTCTCCTCCTTCCTCTTCGCTTGACAAGGACGATAAAGATAAAATTCAAGTAACTGAGAAGAAGAAGAAGCAAAAAGAGAAAAAGGAAAAGAAGAAAAATGAACCAAAATCGAAAGGGAACAACCAAGTATTGTCTAGCAAAAATCCAAACACCGCACAGTCAAAACCTAAATCTCCTTGCGTCATTTGCAATGGAGACCACTATCACTGAGATTGTCCCTGCATCCCTCAGATCTTAAGGGACTGGTCTCCTCGTTTGCACCATCTGGTATCATCAACCTCTGGCGATCATGTTGAATGCTCACCGTCAACCAGTGAAAGTGAAGCACATGGACAAAGAAGGAATCCTAGACTTCCTTGTAAGTTGTGTGAAGGCGATCACGCCGTCCACCGTTGTCCCTTCCTTGAAGAGGCTAAAATAATTTTAGATAATCGTCCGGTTTCACCATTACGACTTCCTCCTGGATATCAAAAACTCTTGTCGAGTCCTCCACCGGTTGAAAATCCCACTGGCCCATCCTTGTGGTCAGCCAAAGCACCTATCGTTGAAAATGAACCTTCGGAATCCATACCAGACGAAAGGCAAAGGGTCAATACAGCAATTGACCCGATATTGCCTTCAAAATGTTCATCTTCGAACGATACCGTCACTGAAGAGAAAGAGAACGACACCGTTCAAATTATTTTCATCAACACCAACTCCAATGAGCTTGGGGGCAGTCCCCCCGTTCCTTTACCACAGGAAGAAGTTCATCAGAGTCCTACTCGGTTGTCTATTTAGTCCCACCACCAAGAAACCTAGTGGTTTCCTTCAACTGGAATCTACTAGGTAGATCCTATTTACCAGCCAGTGTACCATTCAGAATTATTTTACAAGCTTACATAATGGTCATGGTTGGTACCATCATTGATCAGGGGGTAGCTTCTGTGAGGATTCTTTCCTCAACTGCTTGGAAAGAGCTTGGTTTGCCATCGTTTTTTCCTAAAATGAGAAGTCTAACAGGCTTCAACAAAGGAACCAGTCGACCTTTAGGGATCCTTCCAAATGTGGCCATTACTTTGAGAAGGAAAATTGTTCACATGAACGTTATGGTATTTCACTGACCTTTAGATTACAATCTACTCCTTGGATGCGACTATATTTATTGCATGGGAGTCATCGTCTCCTCACTCTTTAGAGTAATGTGTTTTCCGCACGAAGGCAAAATGGTCAAGCTCGTAGACCAAATGTCATTCCCCGGTTCACACATCGCAAATAGTCAAAT
>APFE031075945.1:7407-26944 GCA_000404065.3 Pinus taeda | reverse complement strand
AAGGATTTCCCCGTGAAGGAAATCCTAGTCCCTTCTCCTCTTGGGGAGATGTTGGTCCACCCCATATGGCCACTTTGTCACTTCCAGGATTGACAATTGGTTTGTTTTTCTGGCTCTTCTCTACCTCTGTCGTTCAGAATCCCATAATTCCTGAGCAGTCTAATCAGCAACTAGACGACAATACAGTTGCCTCCCAACCTTCTACTTCATCTGATTCTCCCTCTCCTCCTTCCTCTTCGCTTGATAAAGCCGATAAAGCTAAAAGTCAAGTAACTGAGAAGAAGAAGAAGCAGAAAGAAAAAAAGGAAAAGAAGAAAAAGGAACCAAAATCGAAAGGGAGCAACCAAGTATCGTCTAGCGAAAATTCACACACCGCACAGTCAAAACCTAAAACTCCTTACGTCATTTGCAATGGAGACCACTATCACCGAGATTGTCCCTGCATCGCTCGGATCTTAAGGGACTGGTCTCCTCGTTTGCACAATCCGGTAGCATCAACTCTGGCGATCACGTTGAATGCTCACCATCAACCAGTGAAAGTGAAGCACATGGAAAAAGAAGGAATCCTAAACTTCCTTGTAAGTTGTGTGAAGGCGATCACGCCATCCACCGTTGTCCCTTCCTTGAAGAGGCTAAAAGAGTTTTAGATAATCGTCTAGTTTCATCGCTACGACTTCCTCCTGGATATCAAAAACTCTTGCCAAGCCCTTAAAGATGGCACAGGTTTAGGGGGAGCATATTCTTTTAATGCATTGTTGGCATTATGGTTAATAGTCCTTAGTGATGATGCTTATAAATGATTCATCTTGCTATGATATGCCTATAAGTTGTTCAGATGATTCTTGGGGTTACATAGTTGATATTTAGATCAGATTTGTGGTTGATTCTCTAATGGTGCTTACATGGTGATCTTCATAAGGATAAGGAGAAGTACATAGCTTGAATTTACATCTTCTTTACTTGATGATGAGTCACTCATATGTTGTTGTCGTCATATGCATAAATATCATATATTACAGTTATGATGCAGGATTCCTATTGTTCTTGGCACATATATGGATGAGGATTGTTGGCTGGATACATGGATGATTATTCAAAGTGGAATTGTTGGAGACATGATGATGATGAGTTCTTACCTCTATGATGATAGGTTGTTTCGTACATATGTTGATTGATGCAGATATTCCCAATTGATGATACTTAGTTCATGCAGATCTAGATGGCTATGATACAATGTGAATGATTATGTATATAGAGAATAATGTTCAAAAGGATGAGTTGATACAGACATACCTTGATAATTCATGCTGGTCTATTTGCTATTGACAGATGCTATGGAGCAGATCATACAGTGCCGTTGCTGATGTTTATCATGATCTTACTTAGGTGTTTGGTCTCTGTTATAAATGCCATGTATATCATTCGATGTAAAGGTCATATAACGACTCATGATGTAATAGTGTGTCTCTATCTATTGTAGTCATTTGATGAGATTTCTTCAAGTCATGTAACGACCTATGTTGGTTTCCCCACTATGCTTGGGATGAATGATGTTATTCTCATATGTTAATCATATGTAAACCTTTGGTATATCACCATTGTGATGGGAGATAGATGTATGTATGAGTCTTTGGTGATAGGAAGGTCATTTATGATGTATAGAGTCATGTTCTTCTTGTAGAACATCTTTTTGTAGACCTTGCTTACAGTCAAGGGGAGCATGAATAGCATATTTCAGCAGAGAAAAGATTTCAGCATGTTCTCAGAAAGAGCATGGATAGATTAGTGCACCATGGCATATACAAAGGGGGAGCTCATTCAAAGATTTCAACAGGTACTCAGGGGGAGTATGGACAGCAAAGGAATAGAATATCTTGGTCTGCCCTTTGCCCTTGATGCCAAAGGGGGAGAGTGATTTAGTATTGTTGCCATCAAGTCCAAAGGGGGAGATTGTTGGCATTATGATGCATGTGTTGTACTTGATGGCAACCCTCTCATAAAAGAACATCTCAATTATATATAATCAGATGGATCTACAAGAAGAGATATCAGATGTGATAGAATACATGACAGCGCAAAGAAATCAAACGACAATCCTTAGTATGACAAGTTAGCTTTGCCATCAAGTCCAAAGGGGGAGATTGTTGGCATTATGATTCTGGTTTGGCACTATGTCACAGGTGTTGTACTTGATGGCAACTCACTCAAGTGGAAGATCTCTTTTCAGGCACTCAAAATCATGGAAAATGAGATACCCGCAAGTGATCCTAAGAGAAGTTGCGGACCCGCAGGTACGCTGACCAAGGAGTGCGAACATTCCCGCAGGTTCTCCGTTCAGAAGGTGTGGACCCTAGTACATGCACTTTCATGCAGAGAAAAGCGCACGCACGTGGGAAATCCTATGGTGGTCCATGGTATTTAGCTCGACATGTTTGATCCTATGGTTTTCGTGCATGGTTTTTCATCTAAAAGTATTGATCCAAGGTATTGGGTTCCTAGTATTGAATACCTATGGTTTTGGACCATGGTTTGAGTAAAGGCTTGCCTATAAAAATGGAAGGAGATCATTTGGCTAGACACCCTTTTGATTTTGAACATCTTCAGATTTGAAATTTTGGGTGATCAGTTTGATAACGCTAGATCTAAATCAAGGAGAATTATGTAAACTATAAGGCAGATCTATTGATAAGTCGTGATCTCATTGGCGCATGATTAGATCTGTGATCTGACAGTATGTGGCACATTGGAGGACTGATAAATTGGCTCTATTCGGAGGTCCGCAGGTGATCCACAGCGCAGGTGCGGAGGTACGCAGCGTAGCAGAAGGTGTAGGTGCGGAGATATGCAACGCAGGAGAAGGCGCAGGTGCGGAGGTACGCAGCGCAGCAGAAGGCACAGTGCGGAGGTACGCAGAGGAACAGAAGGACCAGGTGCGGAGGTACGCTGTCAAGCAGACAGTGCAAGTGCGGATTTGTGCAGAGGTACGCAGTACAACAGAAGGAGTAAGTGCGGAGGTACACAGAATAGCAGAAGGATCAGTTGTGGATCTGCGTAGTTTAGACACAGAAGAGCTGCGGATATTCGCATGTTTTTTGTTGGTTAAGTTGCGGACTTTTCATGAAATCTATTTAGCTGCTCCTCTTTGTTATTGCAGTGTTCTGGGATCTGAAATGATGTCTGGTTACTGGTACTGTGTTCTGATAACAACATTCTGAGAAGTGATTGATTGATTATGTTCATAAATGACTTATCTTTTATATGATCTGATGGACTAGATCTGATTGCTAACACACATATTATCCTTGTATATGTAATGATCCAGTGATTGGGTGATTAAGAAGATTGATTGATTATGTGCTTCAATGATATTAATGGGTCCAGTATGAAAATTGGATGAAACATGGCCTTTCAGATTATGTGTTGTGCTTCAGGTGTATCCAGTATGAAAATTAATGAAACGTGGTACCCGGAGGAGAGAAGATTGTAGGCCGGCGCCTATGTACTAGTATCTTAGCTAGTACAAGAGCTAAGGGGGTGGTAGCTCCCTTCCAGTAGCAGTTGAAAACTTTGGAGCATTGTAGCAGGTAGCAGCCTGCGTACTAGTAAATGGATCAGCTAGTACAAGATCTATGGGGGTTCTAGCTCTCTACAAGTAGAAGCCTGCGTACTGGTATAAGACTGCACCAGTACAGAAATATTGTAAAAGGATTTTATTATTAAGAAGAAGATTGACATGACTTGCAGCAGGTGGTTTTCTCCCGCATTGGGTTTCCACCTTATATCATGGTGTTCATGTGTGTGGCTTATGTGTGATGATCTGTTCTATTTTACTGCACCTGTTTACTGTTAATAATGGTTGATAATGTTCTAATGTTCTAACTGAATCATAAGAAGTTGTGGAAGTAGCATATATGAATCTGAATATGGAAATGAAAAAGTTTTATTGATGTGATAATACTGATTCACCCGCCCCCCTCTCAGTATTATTTCCAACACTCTCAAGAGTTTTGACAGGATTGTTTGGAGATTTCAACCCAAAATCAGCAGGTGACCAAGTATCTAAAGTAGGTGGAGGATAGGATGACAAAGGTTGAATGCTCAGAATGATACCAAGTTCAACACCTTGGTCATCGAGTGACTCTAGTAATTCAGGAATAGGCTCCTCAGACAATCATTCAGATGGAGGAGAGGAAAAGGAACTAGGTGAACCAAATGGTTCAGCCACGATGACCTTGTCTTAGTTAACAAGAAAAGAGAGAGATAAACTTCAAGGCTTTAAAATGTTCTTTAGGGAAAGCTCACGATTTGGTCTAGAAAAGACTAGTAGGATGTTGTAAGATCGTGGGCAATCAATTTTTTAAGATGCATAAATAGACTAGTGCTCTTTCATGTTTTAAGAGTCGAGAAAGAAACAAATATGACTCTATCACATTCGATTGGAAACGAGCTCGAAAGGACAAGTGCTCGAATGATCCTTTAAGTTTAATGACTCAAAAAGATCAAATGATTGCTTTGGATGATCTAGGTAAAGAGGATTACCAGGCAACCATGAACTGCAGAATACCTCCCGGTGAAAATAGAAGTATGAGTAGGAAATCTCCCCGAATGCTGTGTTTGGTGTATCACGTTTGCAAGGCAGCCAACTCGGCTTCCTATGGATAAAGGATTACAGCCTAGAGGGGTCTCCCATTATATACTCAATGGTACGGGAAGCACAAATCTGTACTACCGATGTCTAGTGCCAAAGCTAATGCCAGCTGCTAGGTCTAAAGACGTCGGAACACATCTCTAGCCTAGGCCTTCTAGATGTGATCGTTAGGTTTCAAATGCACCTTAGGTTAATTGAGTTCATTTTAAAGTTTATCTTGAGTTATGTCTCATTTTTCAGGCCTTAGCGGTGTGACTCGAAAAACCCTAAATGTAGCTAAATGAGACAAAACCCTTTCAATTCGATGAATTGTCTACACTAGAGAGGTAGAAAACACACAATCAAATGCAAACAACCAAGCAACTGAAAGCAAAATTATTTTTCACTACTTCACTTTTCGAGAAAATAAACTAATGAAAAATACATTCCAATCCCTAATTTCCTGACAAGTACACTTCTAATGGTCCTTTCAAAAGCAAAGAGGATTCTTTTTCTTTTCAAATGCCAATGCGATCCTAGTCTTTAATGGTGGTAAGTACCATAACATATTGATTTAGCAAAGTAGAATTTTATACTTTTCATGAAATGACAAAATGAATTTTCTCATAAAACACTTCAATGAAAAGGTTTTGAGACAACCAATTCTCAAGAAAATGAAAAAAATGAAAAGAGAATCTCTTTCAAACTAATGACACGACAACTTTACCAAAAATAAGACAAGCAATGTGATCCATTCTGGAAAAGAAATGTTTAGACAAGCAAACGAAAACTTTTCGAACTCATGTAATGGAGGTCAAAGACAGAGAAGGACGAAAAACAAAATGCAAGGAGTAAAGGCATCAACAACTTGAGTCATTGAATTCACAATGAGCTGAATGGATGACAATCTATATTCCCCAGTGCCACTAACCATATAATGATCCAAGAAATCAATCGAAAAGATGAAAAATCAACAAGAAAACGAACCAAATGAAAAGCATCTTTCTACTCAGGGAGAAGACGGTCTAAAAAGCTTACAAGGTCAAAATAATGAGAGCAAAACACACTAGCCAAGATTTGGGGTAAACTCTAATCTTCACTTATAGGCATCGACGCGACTGCCTAACTGACAACAAGCACCAGAAGGGGTTCAACGCGACTATTTCTTAGCATATCATGTTGATCGACATGACTCTTAGTGAATTAAGCGCGTTGAGCGAGGATGCTAAGAAAAAAAATATTTTTTTCAAAAGTTGGGCCAAACTTGCTACTACGAATTTCAAACCTAGACCAGTAAGCAAAGAAAAACAAACAAAACTAAAGGGAAATGGCGAGACTAGAAAAGTTCACACAAAACCATGGAATTCCAAGCAAACAAATAGAAGGGTTGGTTCCTGAGTGGAGTCGCCAATTTGTGGTGAAGTAAAACTGTGAGTGCAGACACAAACAATTCCTCTAGCCCGATAATGGGTCTAGCCACAACCGATACATATATGGAAGATTTCCTTAGGTTAGAACCAATTAAGAGGGCCTACCTCTTAATATTCTTATCCCGTTCGGTGATGACCTTGCTTACTTTTGCCAGCTATCTATTGTTTCCTTCTTTGAACACCTGAAACAAGTAAACAACATCAAACAACAACCGTGATAATAGACAAATTGTAATTCAACCTACTTAACAAGTCAAGAAACATTAAGCCATAAACATGTGAGATGACACATTATGTACGAAATCAATCGATAGTTGCATATATATTGAATCAAGAAGAGACGATGTTGTTCTCCTCTGACAAAACGAGGTTCCCACACACTTCCATTAACATTCCATGATGGCCTCAACAATGATAGTTTTAAGGCTCTTCCCTTTAGGCTTCACACTAAACCAAATTCACACTTTTCCCTCACACACAACTAGAGAGCTACAACTATCAATAGCGTGTTGTTTACTCCAAACTTAATTAGCACTAACATACCAACATTAACACTAGCTTGTGCTTGGGAAAAAGGGAGGTTTACATAGCATGAATAAATGGGAGATGGTTCCTCTTCTCATGGGAGAAGGTCTTATCTCTTGAGGTAGTTCCATCCTTATAGGTGAAAGGAGCCCAAACTGACATCCTCGACTCCATCTGGCTCAACCATTTACGAGACTTTTGTTACGAAGCTTCTAGAGCTGGAAGCTTCGACTCCTTATTTAAAAATATTTCCAAAAGAGGATCGACGCGACTGAAACAAAGCTTAATCGCTTCGATCAGCGTTAGGGACAGTGTTAATCCCTACATATCGACGCGAGGAGGACAAAGGTCATTAGCGTCGGTCTTGTAAACTGGTAAAAACAGAATATTTGTGGGAAATGGTTCAAAAGGGAATTGTTCTTCTCATGAAAAGGACACAATGAGAGTTTCTTCATTAAGGGAAAGCATGTAGGGTTCACTGCAGAGGTCCTCTGGGGAGTACAGGGACAGTGAAAAAATGTTGTGTAACACTAAGATATGGTAAAGCATGGCTACCATATCAAGTACACTATAGATTCATGAAATATACATAAAAGAGTGACAAACATGGCCACAAAAAGAATACACATTGTATCCATGTCAAAATATCATAGCCACAAACACTACATAGTAGAGATATGTCTCTTTATATAAAGTAGAAAGATATCTAGAACAATGAAATGAAAAAATTGATTCTCCCCAAAGTACCAAAATCATGTGAGTAGGCCAATGATTTGGAAGGACACAGATGAACAATTATAAGGACCACAACTAAGTATGTCTCTTGCATGCACTAAATGAAATAGCACACTTAAGAGACCAATCTAAACAATGACCAATAATGAAAAACATTGACATAGATGAGGAATTCCACCAATTATGAAAAATGGAATCTAAAGTACTGCAGGAGTCCTAATGTGTGAATAAAGGTGTTGACAGAAAACAAAAAGGAAACCACTCAATCAATAACCATGATAAATATCATTGTTGAGCACAGGGTCAAATCATGAAAATAAAATTAGGGCCTTACTTTAGGTCAAACTCAAAAATATATAAGACCTCTTATCTATGTCTATAAATTAAGAAATCACAAGTTCAGCTCTCTTACTCACTACGTTAATCTCTATAATAAAATTAACCTTTTACTCTATTTTATTTTAAAAATATTTATTTAAATATAATATAAAACATTTTCGTTCACTATTATTTAATAAATAATAATAATTTTTATTGCTAAACTTTATATATATAAAAAACCATAATAAAAAGAAAAAGAAAAAATAATAATAATATTTTTTACTACTAGACCTTTTATATATATAAAATCAATAATAAGACGATTCGATTCACATCGTATGGCCTAGTGATTAAGTAGACACGGCATATAAACACAGTCTTACTCTCTTCATCCACGTGTGATTAAGTAGACACGGCATATAAAAGATACCATAATTTCCATTCAAACACGTCTTTTTCTTTTCATTAACGTGTTCAACTCGTTCTTCTCGATCATTTACTTTTGCTCACAAATTTTGTCTTTCTAGACTGAGAAAATGAGTTTTGATTGAACATTTTGATTTTTTTTTTAAATTATTTTTATACTTTTCATTATTTAAATAGTTAGATTGTCAAAATTAGATTTTTTTATTATTTAAAAAGTGAGATTGTCGAAATCATTCAGAAATTATATTTTAGATTTCATCATTATTCAATATATAAATTGTCAAAATTATTTAGAAATTAGACTCAATTTAGAGTAAATCAAATATAATCTAATTAATTTTTGAAAAATTAGACTATAACTTTGAAAAGATTGAATTTTAAATATATATTCTTGAAAGTAGTTAGATTGTTAAAATCATTACATTCAATCTAGAGTAAATCAAATCTAACCTAAACTAACTTTTGAAATGGTGAACTCTAACTTTTAAAAGATTGGATTTTAAATATCTCCTCGTAAAAATAATTAAATTGTCAAAATCATTTACACTCAATCTAAAATAAATCAAATCTACCTTAAACCAACCAACTTTTGAAAAGATAGATTTTAACTTTAAAAAAATTAAATTTTAAATATTTCCTTAAAAATAATTAAATTAAAAACTACACTAAATGTACAATAAATCAAATCTTAAACTTTTAAAATCTATAAATCAAATCTTGAACAATTTTCAAAAGCTCGCCATGTACAACAAAATGAATCCTTTAAAACAAAACATACTATAATGTTGTCTCACTGATTTTAACTTTTAAAATTTTAATTTTTAATATTTAATATTTATCTATATTTAAAAAAATTTATAATTTATATTAAAGTTTTATTATAATTTAAAAAAAATTGTAATTTTCCTAAGTTAAAAATATTAATTGTAACGATACTATAATAATGTGTTTCACTGAATTTTAACTTAAAATTTTATTTTTAATATTTAATATTTATTTATTAAATTTAAAAGATATAATTTATATCAAAGTCTTTTTTGTTATATTTTCATAAAATTTCATAAATATTGTAATTTTATATTTCAATTATTAAAAAAATATTAATGGTAAACTAAGTTTTAAAAATATTAATTGTAACATAGTTGGTTTTGATTTAAAATTTGTTTTGAAACTATTTTCCATATTGCAGATTTTGTTTGTAATTTTATAAATAATAATTATAAAATATGTAATTTCAATTTTAGATAAAATAAATTAGTAGAATGGCAATTATTTGAAATAGGATAAAAATTAATATCAAATATAACCTATTAAAAATAAATAAATAACTATCTTTAATACATAGAATTGAAATGCAAAAAAAAATCAATAAATAAAAGTAATAATTATTATGAACAATGAAATTTGAAAAATGGATGGATGTACAAAAGTATATTTTATTTCCATCTACTTTAAACCACAAATATATATTTACTATTTGATTATATTAAAATTAGAAAATTTAAACTTTTAATAGTAATAAAAAGAATAAATTGGAATTACTATTAAATTATATTAAAAATAGAAAATAAAAATTTACATTTTATTAAGAATATAATTATTATTTTATAATAATATTATTTTGTATAAATTAATAATTTTTAATTTTTAATAAAATATTTTAACATTATGTAATTAATTAATTAAACAATTATTTTAAATTAATTTCACATCATTTGATTATTGGTGAAGGCATTTTTATACTTTATGTTTCATATTTTATAGTGGATGATTTTTAATCAATATTATTTATAAAATAATATTTTATTTTAAAATTTGATATATATTATATTTATATTTATTTTTTCTTTATTAATATGCTTTTTTTCAAATCAATATTATTTATACAATAATATTATTTATTTTTAAAATTTTGATATATACTATATTTATTATCTATAATTTGATATATATCTATACTTTTTTTTTAAATGTTACATTTAAACATTATATTAAGCATTCAATGAACTACAAATCTTTCTTATACTTTAAATTAGAAAATACTTATTGATAAAAGAAATTTCACATCATCGTCATATAAATCTCTTTCATAGGCTAAATTAGAAAGCATCCATCAATGTTATAAGAAACATCTCTCTAGCTCTCTCACACACATATATAATCTACATTTTTTTAATGCTTCTTAAAGCTATATATCAAATGGATATTCAGAATTAAAAATTTCATCTCTCTCAAAAGTAAAAATATAAGAACTTTTTAAATTTCAATTACTTTATATTTTTATATAACGCTGATACAAAATTATGCCTTATATAAACATTGAAATATTTTGTTTATACATTAAAATAGTTTTTGGTTAGTGTGCCAAGAGGTGTATTTTACAACCACGTATGAGGGAGAAGTGTAATTACTTCAATGCTCAACCTAGAGTTGACATGTATCCCTTTTAAAGTAAGAATTAAATATTTTATAGATAAACAAACACCATTTATCATAATAAAAAAACAAAAATCAATATACATGTTTAATTACTTTTATTTAAAGTATTATAAAATATCAAGAATCTCACTCTCATGGTGTTCCTCATTTCCTTATTGATATGTGGTAAAAATATTTCACTCTCACTCTTCACCATGAATAAAATATCAAATTTAAAGAGATAAAAAGTAAATAAAAAAAAAACAATTGTTTATATTTTCACCTTTTTGTATAAATAAGAGGTATAGGTACCTTTTAATAATATTTCAATGCATATTGAATATCTATGTAAACTAATTTATTACAATATTAATTTCATATAAAAAAAATAAAACAAAATAATGTTAATAATAATAACAGATTTTAATGCTTAAAGAGAAGAAGTAATTGTAGGTAAAAAAAAATCAATTACTTTGTAATAAGAATAATAACAAAGAGATGAGTAATTCATTTGATTCTTGATATAAAATTAATATGTGGCATATAAAAAATATTATTATTAATAACTAAAAAACTTTAATGTGGATTATAAATAAATTATTTTGATATACATAATTAAGTAATATTGAGCTATACTTAAAAATATATTAACAAATATACAATAAATAATGTGGATTTCCATTTAGTCTTACTATTTTACATTTTGTTCATCTTTTCAACAATTTTAAGTCAATTTTGTTTAAAATCTAATTGGAGTTATAAATTTAAATAATGATATCTTAACTAGAATAACCACATTAAAAATGTTAATGATGTTCATATAGCCCAAGGCTTCATTTTGTATCTACCATTCATAATATAACAAAAAAACTATTGCAACCAAAATATTACTCTCAACTATTGCAAGAAAAATATTATTAGTAAGAGTCTTAGTTTCTGATTGCAGATGGTTTGAGAGCGACTTAGGGTTTCTGCAACCCATCCTAGGGTTTCTGCAGCCCCTGCTACGACAGGCTTAACAGGTAAAGCGCAGTATTGAAGGCACCAGAGCGGATAAGTGGTTAAAGTGAGCCAGCCATACGCAAGTAGAATAATGCAGCCCCCTCAGGAGGAGGGCGATGCGCCTCCCCCCAAAAAAGATGGTCAGATGCAGCAGACGGAAGAAGGGGACAAAGAAAACGAACAAAAGAGAGGTAATACAGAACGCGGCAAGCAACAGGACAAGGAGCTAGGTCAGGAAGACAAAAACAAGGCAAGTTCCTCCACATGCAGGCCAGTGGCAACTCACAGGCCAAGAGTGGAATTTCCCAGTCACCGAATAAATGCCAGAATACAGTTTATGAGAGATCACGCGTTGATCGGCAAATTCATTGGAATATGGCCAACTGAGAGAGCATTGAGGAGCTGGATAAGCACCAAATGGAACCCAAAAGGACACATCACTCTGCATTTAGGGCCAAAGGGGTTTTTTTACTGCAGTCTTCAACTGCCTGGAAGATCGCAATAGGATTCTAGATGGGGGTCCTTATTTTTTTAATTCTGCAGGATTATATCTCAAAGGGTGGGTCGAACGATTCAATCCAGAAAAGGAAGACCTTAGCTATGCCCCCGTGTGGATAAGGTTGTACTCGCTTCCTTGGGAATATTGGGAAGAAAAATCTCCTCAGGAGATTGGGAATACACTGGGCGAGTTTTTCAAGGTCGCAGAGGAAACAAAACTATGCAGATACACGTCTTATGCACGGATCTGCATCTACATAGACCTAAAGCAAGCCCTGCCAGACACAGTAAGTTTCTTTCATGAAGATGTTGAATGGATTCAAGTAATAGACTATGAGCATGTACCGTTTAGATGTAGGAAATTCCATGATATAGGGCATCTCTACAGCGACTGACCTCTAAACAGGAAACCCCCTTCTCAAGAAAGTTCAGATAACCAAATGCCTGATGGTTTTACCAAGGTTACGAACCGAAGAAGAGGGAACAAAAAATCAACAACCAATCCCAAGACAAATCCAGTCAACATGTCAAAACCCTCAATGAGTAACAGCTTTGAAGCCCTAGCCAAGAATGACATGCAAGATCCTGATAATGAACCGCAGAATGACAAAGAATCTAATAAAGAGCAGCCGGAGGAAACTTCTCAGCAAACAGGGGATGTCCCATTCAAGAAATCAATCCTTCAATCCCAAACCAAAACTCAATCCTGGCATTCTCAAGGAATGGAAGTTGATAATCATGAACCAAGCTCCAAGACACCAAAGGAGAGAGAGGAACCCCCTCAAGAACCCCAGATCATGGAAGAAGATCCTGAGAATATAAACATAGGTGAACTGGATATCCTAGGACTGGAGCAAGCATGCAAAAGAGGGAATTTTGACAAAAAACCAGATCGACAAGTGGATAACCTGGTAGAGGTCCTTAATCGTGCACAGAAGAAATACTCTTTGGGGGTCCAGATAGGAAGTCCATGGGATGGCAAGTTCATCACCAAGGACAGCAAGACGAGAGGAAGAAAAACAACCCTCGAAAGAACCATCAAGATAGGCGAGGTGTTAGTTGAGTCAGGGAGGTATGCCAAGCTGACCAAGTACTTCAACACCAACCCCCATCCTTCTCAATGAAGCTGATATCATGGAATATAAGGGGGCTCAACAGCCCAAGGAAAGGCAGACTATTAAAAAATATGCTTATGCAGGAAAAACCAAGTATACTTTTTTTGCAGGAGACTAAATGCAACTCGACAGTTTTGGAAAAAATAGCAGCGAAAGCTTGGCCAGGAGGGCTAGTAACAGTTTTTGATGCTCAAGGGGCATCGGGAGGATAGGCAATTCTCTGGGATGCGCGAGTCATTCAACTCAACAAGATACATGCTAACAAGAACTTCATTCAGGCAACATTTCATCTAATCGGCACCAACACCCATGGACATGTAACTAATGTATCCTTCCGTCAGGATACTATACACAAAGCTGAAATTCTGAATACACTGTCAAAGCTCAACTCAAACAGGCTATACCCGCTTTGGATATATGGAGGCGATTTTAAAATGATAGCAAGAATGGAGGAAAAGTAGGGAGGTAGAAGCAGAATAAACAGAGACGGGAACCTGCTAAAAGACTTTATTCAAACCAACTGGATAGTAGATGTTCCTTCAAGCAACGACATCTTCACTTGGAACAATAAAAGAGAGGGATCACAACATATAGCTTCGCGTCTTGATAGATTCCTTATTTCAGACAATGCAACTCACCTGGGAGGGGAATTCATTGCTTCCATCCTTCCTGTTTCAGGCTCAGACCACTGGCCTATTGAACTTCAATGAAACAAGCCAGGTAACAATATCAGGTGTCCATTCCGGTTCGAAGAATTATGGTTAACTCATCTGTATTTTGATGAATTAGTTAGATCAACCTGGCTCAAATTCAATCCTATCAGTGGTACAAATATGTCCATGTTTCAGCAAAAACTAAAGCACCTTAAAGGCGAAATTAAACGCTGGAATTATACCACTTTTGGCAATATTTTTAAAGCTCAGGCTACTCTTAATCAAGAAATGAAGATGGTCCAGCAAAGAATCATCACTGAAGGACGCTCCGAGGAACTTACCAAGCAGGAACAACACATCGAATCCCAAATATTGGACATAGCTCAACAAGAGGAAACCCTCTGGAGGCAGAAATCGAGGATTAGGTGGCTCAAAGATGGGGAAAAGAACACAAAAATTTTCCACAAAACTACAGTGCAGCGCAGAATGAACAATTACATCACCCATATCAAAAATGAGCAGGGGAACAGAATAGAGACTCATGAAAGCATTGAAGAGGAATTTCTCAGATACTTTAAGAAAGCTCACCAAGAACCCAGTATGGAAAGAATGCTTGCTATAAACGAGATCCTAAGGGACATTCCAAAAGTAATTACAGAGGAGCATAATAGTCTCCTCCTCAAGCCCACCAACTTGCAGGAAATTGAAGATGTTGTCATCAATTAAAGGCAGGGAAAGCGCCGGGCCCCGATGGATTCACATCAAAAGTTTTTCATAAGTTTTGGGATCTTATTAAAATAGAGGTATGGAAAGTGGTGGAGGAGTCCCACACCTTACGTTGGATCTACCCAGGCTGAATGCCACATTCATTGCTTTGATACTAAAGGTGGAAGAATCCAATACACCAGACAAGTACAGACCGATTGCTCTATGCAACATTATCTATAAAATAGTCTCAAAAGTTATAGCTACCACACTAAAACAGTTGCTCCCTCTCATAATCTCACCTGAGCAATCTGGTTATGTAGAAGGCCGATAGATAACGAATGGGATCATTTTAACTCATGAGATAATCCATTCTTTGAAATAGACCAAAAAACCAGGTATGATGCTTAAGATAGATTTATCAAAAGCTTTTGATAGTATCAGTTGGGTTTACATTCAAAAAATTCCTACTGCCTTTGGTTTTGCCCCGTCATGGGTCAGATGGATTATTAATCTTTTGTCTTCAGCTTTAATTTCTGTTCTTATCAATGGTATCCCCTCGGTAACGTTTCGTCCTTCTAGGGGTATCAGGCAGGGAGATCCCCTTTCACCTTTTCTTTTTGTTATTATGGCTGAAGGACTAGGTATAAGTCTAACTTCTACCCATCTCTCTCAACGTCTAAAAGGCCTATCCTTCAACAATTCCCCAACCTACTCCCACCAGAAATTCGTGGACGACAACATGCTTTTTGGTTATCCATCGGTTCAAGAAGCTCGCCTCCTCAAATCCCTCCTTTCAAACTTCTCTAAAGCCTCTGGAGCCCTTATTAATCGTGTCAAATCTCAAGTCTTTTTCTTTAATACCCTTGCTCCCACCCAAAAATCCATTGCCTGTATCCTTGGTTTCATCATTGCTTCCCTACCCTCCAAATACCTTGGTCCTCCTTTAATCACCTAGGCCCTCAAGCACTCATCTTGGAAAAACTTGCTAGAAAAGCTAGTGGCTCGGCTCACCCTCCGGACTCACAGAGCTCTTAATATGGCCAGCATATTTGTTCTGATCAAGGCAGTTCTCCACTCCATGCCCTTGTATCTCTTTTCTATTCTTGCAGCTCCTAAATGGGTTCTGAAGGAAATAAAGAATCTCCAGCGCAACTTCTTATGGGGTAGCTCAGGCCACAATCAAAAGTGGGCTCTAGTCAAATGGGAGAAGGTATGCCTTCCGAAGAAAGCTGGGGGAATTGGGCTAAGAGATCCAAGGCACAGTAATAAGACGATGGGAACTAGAGCCTGGTGGAGGTGGCTAGCAAATCCTAACACCCCCTGGGCCTCCCTCTGGACAGCAAAGTATGCGAGCAATTGCCCTATGGAAGAGAGAATTCGGATGACAGAATTAAGCACGGGATCTGTATTTTGGAACTCAGGTATTCAACACAGAGATCTCATACAAAAGCACAGCTTCTGGGAAGTCAAGAATGGAAGCACAACAAGATTTTGGGAAGACTCCTGGAAGCAGCTCCCAAAGATAAAGGATGCACTTCCTAACCTTCCATTACGAGAACAGGATATCAGTCAGTTAGCCAAGGTTAGTCATTTCTGGAACTCCTCTTCCACACAGGGATATATACAATGGATGGATGCAAATAAAATCATATTGCATGGCTCTGAGAAAGTTCAGCAATATTTTTCCATAGAATTACAAAAACGGCAAATCCCTATCTTAGAAGAACCGGACATACTAAGATGGGGATATGAAGAGAGAGGGGCCTTTACCACCAAGGAAGCATATAAAATAATAGTCCAAGATCAGATAATCAAAGACACCTTATGGGATAAAATCTGGCACTCATCCATCTGGCCGAAGGTGTCCACTTTTTTATGGCTTCTATGTCATAATAAAATTCTAACATGGGACAATCTCAGGAAAAGAAGCTTCTCGGGCCCATCTATATGTCTCAACTGTAAGCAAGAAGAGGAAACAGAAATACATCTAATGCAAACCTATCAAATAGGACGAAAGCTGTGTGAAATGGTGGCCTTCTGATGCCAAAAAGACGGCAAAGTGCAAGGAGATCTAAGAGCTACTATTCGCAACTAGAGTCAAGAGCCATATCAAAGAAAAATCCTCAACACTCTATGGCAGCTTATCCCTGGTCTACTGATGTGGAACATATGGAAAGAGCGGAACATAATAGTTTTTAAGGATCAATCTATGTCCATAGAGCAGATATGGACCAAAACACATCATAATATAAAGGAGTCTCTATCAATCAAAGACTGGTACCCAGAAGATTTCCCTTCATTTCCGCAGGAAAAAACAGTGTGGGACAATTGGAAGATTCAGGTAAATCAACAGAAGGTCATCAAAAATAATCCTACTATGAAGAGAAGGGAATCAACAAAATGGACTCCGCCGCCCAGTAACATGTTCCAGCTTAACTTCAATGGAGCCTCAAAGGGTAATCCGGGAAAAGCAGGGTATGGGGGGGGTCTTCAGGGATCACTATGGAACTCCTGAGCTCATCTTTATGGGCTCAAAAGGTTGGGATACTAACAACTTAGCAGAATTAGAGGGATTTTGGAGAGGTCTCACCCTGGCTCATGACAGAAGCTTCTTTCCGCTTATCATAGAAGGGGACTCGCAAATCATTATAAGAATGGTCAAAAAACTAATGCATGGATCCCCCATACATAAAATTAGCAACAGTTGGAGGATGGCCCAAAGACTCGAGCTAATAGACAGATGGCTTTCTCAGCATGAAGCTATTTCCTTCAAACACACCAGGTGGGAAGGAAACAAGCTCGCTGATTTTCTTGCTAATCTCGGAGTGGAAATTGGGGCACAATTATTTGCAGGCACAATCTCCAGCATAGCCTCTGAGGATCAACTCTCTGAGTTCCAGAAAATTGTGATGCAGGATAAACTTTAGGAGGATGACACACACCCGGATGCGGGTGGTAATAAATGTTATTTATGAGGGGCCGCACAGAGCAGGCAGCTCGCCCTGCACCGGGCTGGTGGACAACCCCCATCGCATGCGCCTCGGGCTGGCAGACACCTTCAAATGCACGCGAATTTAATCTGCTGCAGAACGGTATGTTGGTCACACAGTTTAGCATTTATGAGCGCCTGGTTCAAGAGCATTTGTGTAAGGTTTCATGTATGGCTTTATTTCTATCTCACGCCATTGTCTCTAGTTCATTTCACCTCCGCTTGAGGTTCTTCCCGCACCCTTGCCTGGCTCAACCTATTTGGAAGCTCGCCTGGGTAATTGGTGTTGTTGGGCTCCTCTGTGCTCAGATTCTCACCCGTCAGATCCACCTCCTTCCCTTTCTCAGTCAGCCTGTCATCCAAAGTATGCCTCGCCGTCGAGGAATCCCGCGCAGAGGAAGCAACACTGGGAACAGAGGAAGAACCTCTCCGCATGCCCCACAGAATGTCATTCCCATTACATCGGCATCCCCTTCTTCTCCGCCCCCGGGTCATGCTGGGTCTCTTACGCACAATTCATTTCAAACTACCAGGTTCACCTTCCACAGTAGGCTCAACAGGCCTATATTGAATGCTAGCATCACAGTTATTCTCACTGAGGAAGAGAGTAATCCTACCAGCTCGGCTCACGCTACTTCCTCTCAATCTCAGGAAGATAGCATCCTTCAAGGGGAAAGGGTCTAGGTGGTGTCTAACGAGGACAATATGCAAGATGACACCCCTGTTTCTGAACTGCCTCTGCAACAGGCCGACTCAACTCAGAACGAGATTCTGGCCTGTGGGCCGTCTCAGCGTGCAGGCTGCATTCTCAACCTGGTGACTACTCTTGCAGGAGGCATTGAAGGAAATGATGACAATGGCTTCGTCACCTGGGTTGCTTCATCTAGCCAGGTGGATAAGGACATGATTGACTCTCCGCAGCATGCAGACTAAGGCCGGTTCATCACCGACGGGTGGCATTCTTGCCTTTGCTCTGTGTAGTTTTTTCTATGTGTCTTCGTTTCCAAGTCTCTGGTCCTATGTCTGGTTTATGTTCTTGTTTAAGCTCATAGTGCTAGCCAACCTGCTCTCTGTTTGCAGTTACAACTATGGGTTTGATGGGTAACATTTTGTCTTTTTGTTCATGGCGGGCATGATAGCATGCGTCTTAGTAAAATCTCTAAAGATGTTAGCTACGTCATCTTAAAATCAGAACAAAGTTATCTCAGGGGGTCATGGTCTAACACAAAATTTTTGGAAGTCTGTAATTTGAAAACAGCAGAAAGCATGAAATGTATGTCTCTGATTCTCTGGCTAAGGGCTGGCATCTGCCCCCTCTGAGGTCTCGACCTCATTGTACATAAATTTTCTCTTTTTTAATAGAATTAGTATTTACGAAGAAAAAAATATATATATTATTATTAACTACTCTAACAAAAATATTATTATTAACTTTGATTTTACTTAACCCTTAAGAATCAAGGTGTTGATAAAAAGCAAAAGTGTTGAAGAGTTTCTATCCTTTACAGCCAAGATATAAGGCAATTTTTCTAAAATTTGGTATGCTTTGAAAATCGCTAAGAAATTTGTGGGCCTTTGGACATCAAATCTTTTAAATTTATTAAAAGTCAATGCAACCTAACAAACTTTCTAACGCACTACAACCCTTGATAAGCATTCAAACCAAGTGTATGTTGAGCATATTCCCTTGAGAATCCTCATCCTCCTTAAATTGAAAAAAGAAGTTATCCGCTACCAATGGGATATTCAATTTAAAAATCCATGTGTAAATTCCATATTGAGTAAGGAAGGAATTACCCTTTTCTCTCATATTAAAAGGTGAAAACAATTACAATTTTTTTTTTTTTAATTACTTTATTTTCCTATATAAATTTAATTTCATCCATGGGTATGTCTATTTCAAATAGACCTTCCACAATTTTAACTTAATTATCAATAATTATTATGTGGATAATAGAGATTTAGCCTCGATGGAATATTATCATGTGGATGGAGGAGATATACCCACCATGGAATATGCCAAAATATTCCAAAACATTCGTAGTATTCACAAATCAAGAATTAAAGATTTATATCCAAGTTAATTATGC
>APFE031075943.1:72469-85643 GCA_000404065.3 Pinus taeda | reverse complement strand
CCTGCGGACAGAGGTGGATCCCACTAGCCTCGAAGGGGTCTAGCAACAATCAATCACGCTGCATGCAAGTTTCTAGCTATATAATTTAAAAGTCGATCTAGGAGACCAACCTAGGATCCAACGCTTGTTTGTTGTGGGGGAAAGTGTCGCTCCTATCCTCTATCTCCGGCCGGTCGCTATTCGCACATAGATTCCTGCACAAGTGAAGAATAAACCACAACAAGCATAAAATCCAAAAAACATACAGCTATGTACCAGTCAAGCAAGATACAATTCACATATCACCGATGTAACACATGAATGAAACCATAATGACAGTCGCTCTGCATTAAATAGAAATAAAAGAAGAAATTACAACCACTTAAGGCTTGACACTGTAAAACTCCTCTAGCTGGGTGGGCAGTCAGTGCGACACGTCTTGCAAAATCACTTTCTCTCTCAACAATCCGGCAGCATAACCTTACTTTCAACTTTTAGCTCAAAAAACTATCTCTCTCACACTAGTTTGTTTGCTCTTTTGCTTTAGCCTCCAAAAACTAGCCTGTTCATTATGGGGAGACAGGCTTTTATAGATAAAGGGAGAGGAGATATGCATTGTATGTGGACACATTCTAAGTTTTGGTAATGTCTCATAATAGCCATTGCCTTGGATAGAAAAGCCGAAACCCGGATGCTTTTATGGGCTTTTTCCGTCAAGGAACTGAGTGAGTCACAAGGGAAAAAGCATTCTAGCATGCGCTGGCCAAAAAATCATGCCTAAATTGTGTGGCGCGGGCCGTGCTCTGGGACAGAGCGCTTATGGGCGCACCCTCTTTGTAAGGACTGAGCCATTGGCGCGGGGTAATACACTGTGGACCCGCGCTAATGGGAAAAAGGCATTTTCCAAGGTTAATCTTCAGAGGGTGTCTTCAGGGTTATTGAACTTCATACTCAGGAGGCCTCAATGCAAGTGTTTTCAAGTTATGTCACTGGTCACAGGTCCGTAAATGTGTCCTCCAATGTGTGACAGTGGGGGTGCAACAAGGACGGTGGCCAACGGTGACAAATTACTACGTAACACTCCGTGTAGAGTATCCAAGAAATATCCCTTCATCAACCCAAGAATAAAACTTTCCTGGTGAACCATCATTTATTTTTATCAAGCACTTGCTTCCAAAAATCTTGAAATACTTCACTGAAGCAGGTCTTCCATTCCATAGCTCATAAGGAGTTTTTTTCACAATTTGGTCTTAATTGAGTTCGATTCAGTGTATAGACAGTTGTCCCTACTGCGTCTCTCCAGAATCTAGGTTGTAACTCTACTGCTAACAGCATAGTTCTTGCCATTTCTTGGACTGTTCGGTTTCTTCTTTCAACTACCCCATTTTGCTGAGGTGTTCTCGCAGCCGAGAATTCTCTTTTAATTCCATGAATGTTACAGAACTCACTAAACTCGTTTGATGTGAATTCTCCTCCTCTGTCTGTTCTGAGGCACTTAATTTTTGAATCTTTTTCATTTTCTACAAGGGCTTTTAGATTCTTAAAACACTCAAAAGTTTCAGATTTATACTTTACGAAATATATCCACATCATTCTAGTATAATCATCAACAAATAACACAAAATACCTTTCTCCTTGGAGTGCTTGATTTCTAATTGGCCCACACACATCAACATGGATGATCTCCAAGGGCTTCAATGTATAGTGTTCCTTTGTCTTGTGGCTGGTTCTGGTCTGCTTTCCATGTTGACAAGGACCACATACTCCTTGATTTGGTTTGAATAGCTTTGGGATGTCTCGTACAACTTTGATCTTGCTAATATTGATTAGATTTTTTAAGCTTGTATGTCCAAGTCGCTTGTGCCACAGCCAACTCTCATCTGTCTGACTCACGTAGCATTTATTTTCTTGAATCTTGTTCAGTATGTAAATGTTGTCTGGTGTTCTCACCCCTTTTGCCACAAGTTTCCCCGAGGCAGAGTTCCTTATTTCACAGTCTTTGGTGCTAAAAACAACCTTATGTCCTTGATCACAGATTTGGATGACACTCAGGAGGTTGTGTTTGAGTTCGTCAACTAGCAGAGCATCTTGAGCTTTTCCTTTTCCATTGATCAGAGTAACTGTTCCTTTTCTTGCAATTCTACCTGATCCGCTTCCAAAGGACACATTTCCTTCCTTTTTGCTCAGTGAGACAAACTTCCTTATGTCTCTTGTCATGTGTCTGGAGCACCCAATATCTACAAACCACTGGTTTTCATTATTTTGAGCATATAGAGCCAGGCCGCATTTGTCCATGCTGGAGTTCTTGCTACTCGTCTTTCTTCCTTTGAGTGGGCAGTCTTGTTCATAGTGTCCATTATTGTAGCAGAAAGAGAAAATCAGATCAAATTTGGTCAAGGGATCAAATGGATTGAACGTTTTGATTTGTCCCTGCCTTTTGGGGGCATATGAGTTGATTATTCGGTCCTTTAGATTTGTCTTTTCACTTCTGCGAGCCATACAATGTCTGGCTTGATGACCGAAGTTTTTACAGTGAAAGCAGTGTGCAAGAAAGATGGTTTTGTACTTGTTGAAGCAACCATGATTTGAGTCGATTTCCATCCTGGGAATTACTCCTCCCTCATTCTTCGGATTTGCGATGGGCCCTTGGTGGAGTACAATTTTGGATTTGTTGTAGTGTCCATGATTCGACTCCACATTCTTCTTTGGAGTAATTCTCTCTTCATTCTTGGGGTCTGGGATGCACTTTTGATAACATATTTTTTCATATTTTGGATTGCAGGAAAGTGCATCGGCATAGCTTTTCACACTATTCTTAGTGCTTGAGGATTCTCCTTTGAAACCTATTACAGACTTGTCATGTTGAGGTTATTGGGATCACGATTGCCATTACACCAAAACCCGCAAGTGTTAGTAAACGGACGCATCGCCAGAGTTAACAGATCCTCGAGAGGCGGTTAGTCCATGTCACGAAACACACAGGGAGCGCTGGATTATCCAATGCCCAACAATCTCCCCCCCAGCGCGAGCCGGGTGTGATTCGAACTCGAGACCTTTGGCTCTGATAACACTTGTTGGGATCACGATTGTCGTTACACCAAAACCCACAGGTGTTAGTAAATGGACGAATCGCCAGAGTTAACAGATCCTCGAGAGGCGGTTAGTCCATGTCACAAAACACACGGGGAGCGCTGGATTATCCAATGCCCAACACGGCCTTTCTGTTGTTTTAGTGCATGATTCCTCCTGAGCTTGGCTTTAATCCCTCTAATGGATTCAACGACCCATTATATTCCTCTGAATCGATCTTCTCTTGCGTAGTTCTTCAGAACTCCGCCTTCTGCTTCCGCTGATCAGCTACATCTAAGCTTTACTCTTCTACGAAATCTCACTTCGCTATTTCACCCCAGAGCTTCCCTCTGTTTCCTCAATTGGATTCAAGGATTCATTCATGATTCCTCTTAATCATTTTGTTCCTCTACGTCCTTCAGAATTCTGCTTGCAACCTGCTACAGAGCCTACGAATTCACAAGTAATTCATTCATGAAATACTCTTCAACACACTGACACAGTCAGGAATAAACATTTATATATATAAATATAAACAATCAATTACATATCCGAGACTCTGTGTCTCGCACAGGCCTGTTCTTCAATATCGTGGCCTCTCCTCGTACTCTGCCCGTAGGCTTACATTTATGCTAGAAAGTTCTGTTGAATTGATCTTGGTTTGACTCCTAGATCTACTGAACTGACTCCTAAATCCTCTATCCTCTACGTCCACTTCTAATCTCCATTTAATTCCTAAGAGCTCTCCTTAGTTCCTCTAATCATGGAACTGCTTAAAGAGTCCTAATTGACTTTAGACTCTTTTGTCATTATTGCCCACTCATGTTCTCATTTATTTGAGAGCATTTACAACTTCCTTTCATTATCTAATTAATTTCTAATATATGCACTCAAAAGCCTAATATTACATTAATTTATCACTTAGGAATCCAACTTCCTAAAATACATTACCCCCTATGTCTACTTAATTACAATGTTTTTCTCTTGGGTTGAATGCTCCTGCATCACATATTTGCACCCGTTTCTCGCTACACCACCATCCTTTCGTTTATAGCCCTTGATACCTTGCAAGGATGGAATCTACACCAGATGAATGTTAAGACTGTTTTCTTTCATGGTTCACTTAAGGAGCAAGTCTATGTGGAACAACCTGAGGGGTTTGAAATTCAATATCGTCAGACACATGTATGCAGGTTGAAGAAAGCCCACTATGGGTTGAAGCAAGCACCCCAGGCTTGGTATGAGAGGATCAGTAGATATCTAATGAAGCTGAGATTTACAAGAAGTGAAGCTGGTCCAAACCTTTACTTTAAGGTTGAGAATGATAGAACTCTCATCTTGGTGCTCTATGTAGACGATCTCTTTCTGACAGGTGCATACCCTCTTATTCATCAATGTAAGAGAGAGTTGGCTTCTGAATTTGATATGAAGGACCTTGGACTGATGCATTACTTCCTAGGGTTGGAGGTCTCTCGAAAGCTAGGGGAGATTTTCCTTTCTCAAGGAAAATATGTTGTGAAGCTACTTGAAAGATTCGGGATGGTGGACTACAAGTCCGTGACTACTCCAATGGAACTTAACTTTAAGAAGTTATGCAAAAGTGCTGCGTGGCCCGATTTGGGAAATCCTTCTGAGTATCGTCAACTCATAGGGGCCCCAATGTTCTTGGTGAACTCTCGTCCAGACATATGTTTTGCAGTGAACACATTGAGTCAGTTTATGGTCGAGCCTCATCAAATACATTGGATTGCTGCCAAGAATCTCTTGAGATATCTCTGGGGCACAATCACTTATGGACTAAGATACACCGCTGGGAAAGTGAAGCTCCATCGTTACTCTGATGCAGACTGGGCTGGTAGTGTGGTGGATTGCAAAACCACATCAGGATGTTACTTCTCTCTAGGTTCTGCTTCAATACCATGGATGAGTAGGAAATAGAAGTCAGTTGCTTTAAGCACTGTTGAGGCTATATACATTGCTGCTAGTTTGGCCTCTTGTGAAGCAATCTGGTTGAGGAAGCTCTTTAGTGAGTTGTTTGGACATGTGTTGGATACCGCCGTGATCTTTTGTGACAACCAGAGTGGGATTCGTCTTTCTGAGAATCCCGTGTTTCATGATTGCTTCAAGCATATTAATATCAAGTACCATTTTATCCAGGATATGGTACAATGGGTAGCATTAAGGCTCCATCATATTGGGACTGATGAGCAAGTCGCCGATATTCTTACAAAGCCCCTCGGGAAGGTCAAATTCTTAACCTTCAGTGAATGACTTGGAGTCGTGGAGAGACCCTCTTATGAGGGTCCTGTATGAGATGGATAGTGAGCTATGGGAGCTCCGGGGTGCTTGGGGTATTTCTTAGAGCGGTGAGCAACCATAGGGTGACTCACCCTCCCCTAGTGGTGCGCTGGGTACAAGGTAAATGGTTCACCTTCCCCTATGATACCCCATGGTGGCATATGCATAGGCTGAGTGGTCCACCCCCCCATATGGCATATGAGCAGGATGAATGGTTCACCTTCTCTTGCTGACACATCCTACCCATGCAGTCTGGGACTCATGGGAAGTACCTCTCATCTAGCCAATGAGTAGGGAAATGAGGATAGGGACCATAGTACTACCGATGGACGCATTGTGTACTACCGTACTCCCTATTCTAGGATGTTGATATTGCTCTGGGATCAATGGAAATTGACTACGGGTCAGTTAAGAGTGGTATGACACACTCTCTATTGTTGGAGACTGACTTCGGGTCAGTGGAGAATGGTATGATACATTCTCGACCATTTCTTCTTTCTTCATGGTTCAGTAGAGCAATGCAGTGATAGGGATGGTACAGATTGTTAGAGAATTTAACAGGTGATGTTCTCCCTAGTTGAGAGGGAGTGTTAAATTTGGAAACTAGGGCCAAACATCACTTTGGACAACTCTTATAAGGCAACTGATATTTTTCTTGGATTCCTCTTTCTGAGAGGTGTAGGATTGATCTAAAGATCATCCCATTATGACATGTACAAATGAAGTTATGAATTTATTTTGATTATGGACAAATTGTCAAGGTCAGCCAACCATCAAATTAGCCTCCTCCAGCCCAAATTTGACCGAAATTTCAGGAAGCTGACTTTGGCCAATGTTGACCCTGTTTGACTTCAGTTTTGCGAGGGAGAATTTTGTTTGGGCAAGTTGTTGTTCTAGGCACAAAAACCAAGGCTGTTGGACCCCTGCATTGACCAACATTGACTGCCCTAATTTAGGTTGTTGCGTTGACATTTGTTGACCAGATTTCACTAATTATTTTCAGGTTGTTTTGGGTTGCATTATCTTGCTGTTGGAGGCTGAGTTGACCAAGGTTGACCGAGCTGTTTTGGATGTCAATTTCAGCCCTGTGTACCAGCGTTGACTTTCTAGTTAGGGCTTTGTGTTTCTGCTATTTTGAATGATCAGTTTGGGCAGTGAATATTGTAAATTGTACTCTCTCTATGCTGAACCTTTGAAGAATTATACGAAGAATTGATTAAGGGTTTCCCCACATTGGGGTTTGTCCCCAGCTGGTGCCATATCTTGTGTCCGCTTGTGTTGGCTTGTCTTCTACTATTATTATTTATGTTCTATCTGCATTTTACTATCATGATGATGTGATTGCTATACATGATATGATATTGGGTTAATAAAGAAAAATGAAGCAAAATTGCTCTAAGCATAGAACATACCATTGTTATCCTAAAATTAACAAGAGGAGATTGGTGTTTCTTATAGGTTGGTGCCTACAAAGAAGCAAAGGGGATTGGCGACATGTAGGTTGGTGCTTATAAAACAACAAATGGGATTGGTGTCTCTTGTAGGTTGATGCCTACAAGCTCTTTCATATAAAGAAGTTTTGTGGTTTTATCCCACAAGGGTTTCCACACATATCTTGTGTTACTTGTTCATGTTATGAGATTGATGTTTTATGATGTTCGAATGTTTAAATAAGTATAAGTTTTCACTATACTAATTCACCTCCCTTCTCAGTATAATTTTGTTGGTATCATAATGGGTTCCTTCAAAAGCAATCTAACTACTAGTAGGTAAATCTTAAAGGGAGAAATGGCTAGCAAGGATTGCTCATTCTCAAACAAAGCCCCGCACTTTGATGGAACAAATTATGCTATCTTAAAGATAAGGATGAGGGCATATCTAATGTCTTTTGGTGTTGATGCATGGTATTCTATGGTAGATGACTATAAAGTTCTAGCAATTCCTCCAACATACGTGGATGAGAAAAAGGATTTTGTAAATAATGCCAAAGCAATGAATGTCATTCTAAGTGGTCTTGTTGATTCAAATTTTTTCAAGGTAATGAAGTGTAACTCTGCTAAAGAATTTTGGAACAAGCTTTAGCGCTGCTATGAAGGAGATAAAAAGGTAAAGAGGGTTAAGCTTCAAACACACAAAATACAATTTGAAAGTTCTAGAGGCAGTGCGAGTAGGGCATGCACAAGAATTGCACAGGGGCATTTCTTGTAGCCTGGATTGATCTAGTTTTGGGAGTCAAATGAGTTGTGGAGAGACAATTTGTCCCACAAATATTTTGGCTATATTATCTCCAGAGGATTGCCAGTAAGGCATCCAGATTATTGTACTTAGATTTTACTGCTGCATAATAATAAGATAAACCCTCATCTGTTGCATTGGTTTTCCCTTCGGGGGTTTTCTGAGGATTATTAGTCTAAAAATATTTGTCTATTTTATTGTGTGTGCATCTATTTTTTAAGTTCCAACATTTTATTTAGCTTCCGTAGAATTTATTTGTGAACAATTGCAGTTTGATTTATTCGGTATTAATAAAATTAATAAATCGCTACCAGTTAGAAGAGTAAATTCCAGTTGCTGCAATTTAAGGATATTTCACATAACCTTATACATAATGGATAGTATTTTTAGCATCTGCATTCAAAATTAAGCAAAACGGTATGTTCCTCATTCTCCTATGTCTACATTCCACTATTCTAAACACTATCCTTGTAATATCTCCAAAAAACTCCTAATACTAAGATGAAATTACAAAACATAGATTAGCAAGAGAAACTACTTGTCAAGGTCCACCCCAAGGTCAGGGATTTCATCAGTTCCATGAGTTGCAAGCCCAACTTGATAAGACACAGACTCTGCTCCAGACATCCTCGGTTGCAGCTCCCAGGGCAATTCCTGCTGAACACCAAAGTTGCTAGCTTCCTCGTTGGTTTACTCCATTGAGTCCAAGTCAGATAAAATGGCCAAATTTCCCATATTGGCATTCAACAATTCAATCGTCAGTTGTGACCTTACCATTTTAGCTTCCAACAAATTAAGATTCTCATTGAGCAGAGAAAAATGCGCTCTTGATTTAGTCAATTGCTTTACCCCCTGCCTGGATATCAAACTAATGACATACTCCATGGAGGTTGAGAGTTGAGCTAAGAAGAAATTACCATTCTCGCTTTCAACATTGTGCAAATTTTCCATTAGAAACACCACAACACTATCTCTAAAATCACCCAAACGATATGAGAATGAGTTGAACCACTCTACTACATCAAAATCATGTTGTCTCCTCTTATACCCAAGCTTTGTTGCCCTCTCCAATTTGAATGTCCTTCCAATGCCTTCAATGTCGTTGTGCTTCCGAGGCAAGTGCCAAATATTGAAATCTTCAACCCTGATTTCCTTCCTGCAGCTAATACTAGGATCCATTAATGTTATCGAGCTCGAACATGTTTCCTGTACATGAAGTGTGGAGCTATTAATTCCTTGCCTTCGCTCAAATTTATTATCCTTCGGAGCCAACATACATCTATCCACTAATAGATTGTGGAATATGTCGGTATTCTAGAAGATAGCACAAAACTCAATCCTTGCAATTGAAACAAGTCACCAAAACAATAGGGTATTAAAGGAATGTGCCTATTGTTGCACTCACAAAGGGACATGGGACGTCCCTTCCCGTTATTCGAATTATGACATCACTGACTAACTCTGTCTTCATACTTGTCATGGTAGTGGATGATGAGCATGATTCCCTTCATTCAAACCCAATTCTCCTTGATCCAATGTGGCACCTATATTTGCCAAGTAATTTGCCACAAGGTTAAGGTTACTTTTAATGTAAAAAAATTCCACACTATCAAAAATAGCAATTTGAAGACTAACCCTATGTAGAATGGGGATTTGATGCTGCTCTAAATTCTCCTTAATCTTGGCTACCTGATGGATTACTATTATAGAGTCATCAAAGACAGAAAGATGACGAATTTCCTTTAAAATTGCCAAATCTAATCCTTTCCATAATGCTAAATATTCAACTGAGTTATTGGTTGATGTGCCTAGACCCCAAACATATTGGATCACTCTTTCTTCATCAAAGCTAAAAATAATCCCTACTCCATTAAGAAACTTTTTAACTTCCTTCAACTTGGACTTTTGCCAAGTATATCATATTTTTTGTTATTAATGTTTAACTTAACACTAATTTATCTTAGGTTAAATTATTATATTTAAAAATATTTCAAAAGTAAATATAGAATATATTAGAGGCGCATTTACGAAGATTTTATATCCATTTTAAGGTTTGATTAGATTTATTTTAGAATTTAATTATAATTAAAAAAAGTATACATTAGATTTGCAAATAATTGGTTCAAGTATGACTTTGTTAGAGGGCAACGGAGCTCCATGCTGTGCCATTTTTTTGAAGTCTCGATTAGATGCCTCAATGGCTCACGGGTTACTCTGAACCAATTCCGCAGGTGAGAACACGGGAGTGACTTCAAGCGCTTCATTCAATACAAATGGTAAACCATGCTCCACCTTAATCCCATCTGCATGCGCTTTGAAATTGTTGCTCTCCAACCAAACTTTTACAATGCATTTCTTTGGTGGCCCATTCAATCTCTTTTTCTCTTAGTAGTTATCTGCGTACCATTGTTAGACTGCAAGACAGCCCGGTTCTCATGTTTTTCATCCACTAATCATTTTTGAAAACAATCAATCTGAGCGGGCATCTGCAAAATCAACCAGGTGCCCTTTTGCACAAAATTTCTACAACCACAAAACACATTCCTGCTTCTCAGTCATCGACTGTACATTCACATCCAGATTCAGAATTTGAATTCAAAATATTGAAGGTAAAATACAATATCAATTTTGATTTGAAGTATTTTGGGATTGATTTAGCATTACCCATTTTGATTCATAGCAGCTTGACAAAGGCAATTGACTGTAACATTGGGCTGCCTCGTTGGTATAGGAGGAACTTGTAATATCCCAAACATCAAAATTTTTAATCGATTTGGTACAAGTGTTCTAATAAAATTCTTGCAATAAAAGCACTGAACACAAAACAGATCTGAGAATGCAGCCTCTTATTTATATAACTGAAAACAAAATTACATGCCCACATAAGACATGCTAAAGCCCGTGTTTGTGGCAAGTATGGCTTCCCATTAACAGGGAAATTAAAGATACTGAATCACAATCATGGATCCCGGATGGATCCACTAGAGAAATCTCACCCACGGTGTTTTCGTCTCTGGGATCAAACTGGAACTGGCCACGCCAAGTTCTCAACAAAACACAATTAGATAGATAGACTCAGAATGATCACACTGTTAGGCTCCTATCCCCTTTTATAGGCTAGATGGACTCTCTAGAGACTTTATTTTATTGTTTTCCCTCAAAAAACGAAGGCAAATACCATGGGCCAATGCCATGGGTGAATACCATGGTAAATACCATGCAAAGATTTTGTCCACTTTGACCATATCCAAAAAAAGGAATATTACAAATCCTCTCGCCCAAAGATTGCTTGCCCTCAAGCAATCCACTTCTATCCATAACAAAAGCATTTGTATATTGATACCAGGATCTCATACAACAGTGTGTTATTCCATGCCTCCATGCTAAATGATCATGAATGGATCCTTTGATACCTAGATCCCAAACAATCCTCCAGTCAATCTTTGCCCCCAATAGATTCCCCTAGATCCCAATGCCACCTAAGTCCTGGGACCTGTGGGTTATGATACCATCACAGCCCTCCATCATTGCTCGTGCTTAAGGGCCCAAGCTGCAATATGCCCTTGGATAAGAGTATCCCATCAATAGAGTTCCAACGGATAAGAGTATCCCATCAATAGAGTTCCAACTCATAATCTCTCGCCAATCCATATCATGGGAAGGATATAATGCATGAATGCCTACGCATGGAATACGTCTACCATGTTGATGTTGCCTGATGCTCAACTCATGCTGCTCCACCCGATCACCCAACATGATCCATTTGTAGAACTCTGCCTTGTTATCCCCAATGTATAAAGGCAAGTTGGTAGTGCTACAAGCTTTATCTATGTACTCCTGTAGAGGGTTGTTCTGGAACTCCCATCTGTACTCCTCTTGTTGCCTTGTGAGGGACTTGAATCGTTCCTCAACACTAGACAACTTGGTCGTTGATTCGGCACATACCCCTATGAGCTCCTCAATTTTTCTATTTTCCTGTAAGGCAGTGTTTCAGATTGTCCAGACTCTCTGCTTCAACATCATAAGATTTGTCTTGAAATGCATGATCTTTTCCAGAAAATCCTCTACTAGCAATTTGGGTGTCCTGCTGAATTCCTCTGTATTTGTCTGCACAGGATGCTTAACTATCATAGCTCCAACTTGAACCTTTGATCGACTTTCTTGAAATGGATTATCATGCATACTACATTTGTCATGCCACCTCTTATGATCATGCTCATCATGCCGGTTTACCATTACTAGCTCCTCACTTAAGTCTCTTTAAATGTCTTCTTCCTGGCCTTCTCTACCTGTGGGGAAAATTTGTAGTCCATCCTCTCTGGTTGTCCAGCATGGAGGTACTGGTGGACTCTTATTTACACATGATTACTCATACTCTTCATGGATGTCCTCCTGGAGATGTATGGACTCAGTTCTACAAGAGTCTACCACATCATTAGGAAGAATTACCTCCTTCCTTTCCCCATGTCTTTTGTCAAGCTTGCTGATTATCATCGGCTTGTCCTGCAAGTCTCTCTGAATAACATTGTGTTGTTGCTCGTCATTTGTACTTGACTACTTGGATCCTTCAAATGAATCCTCATGATCTGAATCTCCTTTTGTTTTGTCCTTGTTGCCTCCTTCCTTTCACTTGGACATGAATGGTTAAGTGCCCAAGATCCCTTACAGATAAAGCATAGTCCTTGCCTTCTTAGTTCATTCTTGCTACAGGTTTTATTTTCTTTGTTCTTGCTTCTTCCATCAATCCTCTTCAGCTCCTTCCTAGTCAACACTCTTCTAAGCAATTTTATGTTTTGCATGACCAACTTTTCGACTAGATCATAGGCAGATGATGATACAATTAGTTCCTTTCTCCAAATGATCAACAGATTGGATCTTAGTATCTTGCAGATGTCGACATCTCCTTCTAAAAACAATGACATAATCTTTTGCATGCTTGTTTTGACACGATCTGGATGAGCTAATGTAATGCTGGTGTAAAAGTTCTGGAACACCTGAAAGATTAATTCCTCACATCTCAAATTTAACATGAATGTGCCAAAGCTGAACTCTGCCATGAGTTCCAAGATTTTGCACTGCTTCTGAAAATCAAGAACCATGATGTTGTTAAACCCCTGAAGGACTTCTACTATCAACTGCAATATATCTCTCATGATATCATATTGTACTAATGCAAGCATGGATGGCTTGAGAGCCCAACTAAGTTTCTTCCATTCTGGTTGTCCCACCTGAAATAAACACGTGTCTAATTCCTCCAACTTAAGAAGGGCATCTCCTGACTTCATATACTGCAACTCGAATCCAAGTGCAAAGAGACGCTTTTGATATCTTCCTTCTGGATATCCTCTAGTTGTTGAAGGATAGCATGGATCTTCTAAGAGAAAGGCTTGTTGTTTTGCTCTTGCTTCTGATTTGTAAGTTGTTGCCATTTGTGATCCACCGAAGTATTGCAACGTAGAGGACTAGTGGTACTACTATGTTGATTCCTGAGGCGTTTGCAAAAGTAAAGCGATGACATTATGGCTTGGCATCAATGGATTTCAACAGTTGGTCTTCTTCCTCTCTCTTCTTGGATTTCTTCGTGGGAAACATG